>JAVJIF010008364.1:0-184743 GCA_038442645.1 Agave tequilana | reverse complement strand
TTTAACAACAAAGCTTGGTGACTATACACATTTAAGATTAAAGAAATTGAAAAAATGACATAACAGTTGATTAAAGATGATACTGAAATATTTATTTTCAACAACATTAAAAAAATAGGCACGTGTTAAAGTTTTGATTTAAAAAACAGTATTTTCTGTCTTTCTTTTCTTAGATGAATATACATTGTGCTCCAGAATTGTCTTTTTTTCTTAAATGACTTTAACAAACTATATTCATGACTTACTTTCAAGTATCCTCGGCAAACTAAACTAAAAAACACAGCCGACCAGAATAGGATAAGTACCTTGTCAACTTTAATACCAGGCATGATTTTCTGATCATGCAAGACATCAACAAACTTCTTTCCATCAGTCGTGGACTGATATAGTGTCTCCTCAAAGAGAATGGCACCAGAGATATATTCACCCAAGCCAGGAGTAGTCAACAAAAGCTGTCTATAAGCTTGGCGATTAGTTTCTGTGTTCTCCAAGCCAATGGAAGCCAGCCTTTTGCCACATGTGGCATTGGATTCATCAATTGCAAGAATTCCACGTCCGGGAGAAGCAACCGTTTTCTACAGATAAAAGCATAGAAAGATTAAATAATAATAAATCTATTAGAGGAAGAGAAAAAGTTGAGTTAGAATGGATTGACATAAAAGAGTTAGCAATCTATAGGTACAACCAGTTAATATTCTTATCAGTTAGAAGTTTAGAAACAATATCCTTCCAGCTAAAGCGCACTCATCAACTTTGCAATATCCCAAAGAAGCTAGAGTTTGTTGACATGGTGGACTGTGATAGCCCAGCCCCAGACTTCCCATTAATTCAACCAAGACATCGTGCCGACTTTCACATCTTTCCAATTTTACCATAAATCATTTCGTCCCTCTAGACTTCATATTCTCAAGTGAAGTATGCAAGATGGTAGTAGAGGACAGAAAGACAAATTCAAAGGAATGAGTAGAAAGACGGTTTTAAGTGTAGGTGTAGAAGTGCTATGTCCATTATTACACTAGCACAAGTTAAACCTAGAAGAACTACAGAAATCTTAAATTTTCGCTTTAGTATCATAAGAGTTACTGTGAAATCAAACATTATCACCCAAACCGATTGCATAGTTGCATAACCAAAAAAAATCTAATTGATGATAAATGCAAAATTGTACGAATACGGGAAGATCAGTCCATTGTTTGAAAGTGAGCCTCCTACAGATACTACTTTCCTTCTCGGCAAACCAGTTAATCACATTGAATAAGGCTCTATCTGACATTGATTCTCATAAAATGATTTATCCATAATGGAATTTAAGTTCCTCCTCAATACTTTATTTGAATATTTTATTTTACTATTCAACTCTTCCCTGGCCATGTTCCAAGATCCCATTACAGAGACCTCTTTTTCCTTCTCTCCTTTTCGCAAGCAGGCCATAACTTGACACGAGCAGGATTTGAATCCCATGCCTCTTGTACTACTCCTAACAATTTACCACCTGGTACACAGGTACCCGCTAAAAAGGCCATTTGACCTATGCTACAATCCAAGCATGTTCAATCCAACTTAACAACAATACAAGAATCATAAGAAAAAATTAAAAAATTCATCCCCCTTAATAAGCAGCATTCTCCAAATGTTCATGGAACACGCATATGAACTTAATATTTGTCATATTTTCCTCAGGCTTATAGGATTCTTAAAGATTCTACTTTGCTTTCTGACACTACATCTTTACAAGAAAATTAACACATGTTTGTGATATTAAAAGTTGGTATTGTTGTGTCCTACTTTTCTTTCCATATCACGCACACCATTGATGGCTTGCTCACACAAGACAATTGTGGCGAGTAATCCTTATCATTATTGTACTTGGGCTCTCCTCAATTTGAAAGATATGCTGTATACTTGTATTCCATTTCCTGTCACTTATATACACAACAGAAGACAACTGGACAATCATACAAAGGTACAACATCACTCCGTGGCAACCGGGTGTCAATACACAGCCTCCATTTCATTGAATGGTTTAAATGCATTGCAGTAGATAGATAGCTACTTTTTGATATTATTTCCATGACGTTAAGTGTGTTCCCATAATTATTCCTCCAAAGTAGGTGACAACATGCTATATTGCTTACAATGTTGCCTTAACGCAGGGCATAAAATAAAAATCACATGAATTTTTGTACCCAACAAAAATTATGAAAGAATATATTATCAGTATTCATGAATCCTTATTCTACATTCTTTCACACTGTGAGGTTGCCCATGATACACAATGTGTAGTTTACACATCATGTATCTTAAATTGGGCTTAAGTTTTAAGTTTGCTAACCTTGCATTTTACAGTAAGAACTTCACAAATAAATTGAAGTAAAATATGAATTTTACCATTACTTTTTTTTAAAATCTTGAAAAATCAATTTATCACCATACTGACTAACATCAACTATCTTGTCACAAACCATTCGAAACTTCAATTGACACAAATCAGTACAGATAATTAAAAGCTTGCAAGTCAAAGTATTAAGTCGATCATACCAAAAGGTCCTAAAAAACACAGTTACTTTGCACAACTAAAGAACAAAAGAAGAACTGATACTTCATCATAAAAAAAATATATATATTCATCAGTACACCCTAAATATACATAGAAAAGTTTGAAGAGAACAAGGAATAGAATCAGTCACGGAAATGCATGAAGTCAATAATTCCTTTACCATTCACTGGACTAGACAAAATTAAATAACTCATAAAGTCAATACTTTCACAAACGTTGACCCTATTAGATCTTAGCATTACAGATCTGAAGCAAAGAAGCAATTTTTTTCATCAATTCACAATCCCAAGATCAAACTAGCGAGATCAAAGTACAGAACACGACAAAAAACTGATCGAATCTCTGAGAACCGCATGCAGCAATTAATTAATAAGCAAAAACTAGGGTTAAAGGCTCCGTTAATTACAGCGGTCTGGACGAGCTCGTCGGTGTACGATCCGGCCCTGACCGGCATCGCCACGCGTCGGGCGGCCGCTGGCCGGATCGAGGCCCCGGCGCGATCAAATGGCCCCCGGACTCCGGCGAACTGGCTCGACGGAGCGCTGATCTTTAGCGATGCCATTGAGTTCTTCACTCTAGGACTTTCTCTCTCTTCGAGTGGGCGAAGGGTTAGAGAGAGAGTCGTGAAGAAATAAAAAGAGGTTGGTGTCTCTCGTCACCTCCGCCAACGAGCTTATAAGATCGAGGCAGCTCTTTTGGTAAAGTTGGAAAATTACATGATTGCCCTTGACTGAGATATGCATTTGCATGTAACTTCCTTTGTTTTTTTATTGCATTAGCAATTTTTTTTTTTTAGAAAGAATTTGCACCGCCTGATTATTTTGGATAAATTGGGGAAACCTCCGCTTTATCATTAGTTTGGTTGGATTGGATGGAAATGGAGCTTCTATTTTCTATGTGTGGCTAACAATATGTGGTAATGAAAATTGATAATTGACAGGCGCTGTGCAGAGAGAAATGCAATAATTGCTACAAGTGAATTGATTGCGTTAAGGTTTTTTTACTGGAATATTGATCGTGATCCAAACTTGAACCTGAGGCTTCTCGCAATTCACTCTCATTTTTTTATTAGTGAGTGAGATCGTACTGAAAAAATGACTGTAATATGTCTCATCGGCAGATAGTTCTTTCATTTCTTAAATTACCACAAATTATTTTGTTAATCATAAATGCTTCATGATGTCAGTTTGTCTATTGTTTTAAACCATTAAAACAAGTTAATGCAACAAGAATTGCATTAGATGAACAAAAATTTCTTTTTTTCGGCGTGGCTCAATCTCAATCCTTAACTTTTGATCTAGACCCCAATGGCTAAGGTAGAATTTGAGGCTTTTTCTTGCAAAAAATATTGCATAATGCCTCATTTCTATTCTAGTAATGAAAGTAACCTTTGACCTTTATTGTCGTTAAATCTCACAGAACATGCGCCCTTACAACTCGACCGTGTTGAGCATGCATCTGTGTGTTTGTGCGATCTGACCCAAAAGCCCAATATAACATTTTCCCTTACACGTGGGTCTAAACTACAGCCGAAAAGTTATCATTTTTTTAAGATAAGTGAAAAAAATCGTGTAGCTGTGAGATTGAACTCGTTGATAAGCTAATATTTGTACTTTGACTTTTGCTCCATTAAATTCAGCAACAAATTTACCCTTTGACAATTAAGCGAAATCTCAATCGCAAAAAGTTTATTGAAAATTTTATAGTAACTGATTTTCATAACAAGTTTTGTTTTTCTCTCTAGGACAGCAAATTTAATAATATAAGAAAAAGAAGAAGGTAAAATCTGAAGGTTCAGAAGAAAAAGGAAATAAGGATGCAAAACGAAAGCCAAGGTTACTTCACAAATATGCTAATCCACAGGTATCTACATGCAAAAAATCCGGTCCTTGTTTGGTTGACACATTCGAGGGCGATTTCGTCACTTAGGGTCTGTTTGATTGTCCTAATTGGCCGTAATTCGTAAGTTGTAATTGGTAAATTCTTTTACAGTTTTAAATGAGTTACATGCATGTAAATTTTACGGTATTTAGTAGGTAATTGTAAGTGAAAAATTGTATTGTATTTTAATTTTTGACTATCGTAATGTGTACGTCATAAGCGAAAAAGTTGATTACAAAAATAACTATTTGTTGATTTAAAAATTTTAAATATTGCAAATAAATAATAAAAATACTAAGTATTAAAAAAATTTAACATTAACATAAAAAATAATACAAATTTGCATGACCACAAAATTAAGTGTAAGTTGACTGTAAGTGAATGATAATTAGGTTGCAAGTTAGTGATAATTGAGTTATGTAAGTCTTTTACGAATTACGGTCCAAACAAACACTGTAATTATAATTGAATTGTAAAATGGGGGAGTCCAACCTTTAAAGCCCCGTCATTTTTCAGTTCACGAATTTGGACTCTTTTGTAGCCAATGTGGTCATCATGTGGGCCCCGCAAGCGATTTTTGGATCGGATCTTGACCCGGACCCGTTTATAATAACGTGATGGGGTTTGGCTGGGTAGTTCGGCCCGCACCACCTCTGCATCTTGCATCACATGTGGAATGATGTAAAATTTTATTATTAGGTAGCTCATCTGTTACTGCAGCATGATGCTAAAATCTTTCTAACAGTGAACAAGAGCTCTGGAACTCGAATTTACGCTCGTAACATGCATGCAACCTAAAGAGAGTTTCTTGGTAATGCTTGGGTCACTGGTACGAATTAGTTGAGTTACGGTAGATCTCAGGTTCAAGTACGAACTGTGACCTTTTGATCTGAAAACTCGAGCACTGGGTATAACTCGAGCTGGGTGGGGTGGCTTTGACATGAGCCCAACCTGGGTTTGTCTTACAAATTCCTCCTCTCCTCTAACAAAAGTCGTCTCAGATTTTGATAAACTTGATAAGAAGTAATTCAATTCACATATTTAATTGAAAGATCAAGTTACCAATCATCTGAGAATTCTTTCTTAACACTGAGCTTAACACCTGATGTAAAACAGTTTCCTGAAAATTATAGAAAAATATAAAGATATTTATTGTATTTTCGAAAGTACATGTTAGTTTTTTGAAAACGGGTGAAAAATTCAGAGCAGAGTTTTATGTAAAGGGTCTGTTTGGTTGTCGTAACTGACCGTAATTCGTAGTTGTAATTGGTAAAGTCTTTTACAATTATAAATGAGTTACATATATGTAAATTTTACGGTGTTTGATTGGTAATATAAAATTGTAAAGTGGGAAAGTGTATTGTACTTTACGATGTTTGGTTGTCGTAATGTATAAGTCGTAAGTGAAAAAGTTGACCACAAAATTAACTATTAGGTGATTTTAAAAGTTTTAATACTGCAAATAAATATTAAAAAAGATAAATATTAAAAAAATTTAATATTAATATAAAAAAATATTACAAATTTGTATGACCACAAAATTAACTGTAACTGGGCTGTAAGTGAGTGGTAACTGGGTTGCAAGTGGGTGTTAGTTGAGTTACATAGGTCTTTTACGAATTACGGTCCAAACAAACGCCGTAGTTGTAACTGGGTAGTAAGTCATTTACGAATTACGGAGTTTTACGTGAAACAAACCGCCCCAAAGACGCGACAATTAAAAAACTTTAACGAGGAGGTTGGCCTGGGCCTAACAGCCCAGATTAGACTTAACAGTAACGCCGAACTAGCTTACTAGTAGGCCGGTCGCTTTACTTACTCCCAGCCCATTGACATCCCGGCATGCCCGTGCATCGCACGGGACCATATCTCGGTGAATAATACGATCAGAATAATTCATTGTATCTGGCGAACTCCGCCGAAAGTTTCGTATTATAAGGCTCCGAATAATTCCCCGCAATCTTCTCGCCGCCGCCGCAGCGAGCTCCCCGTTTTCTCCCCTTCGCCGAATTCCACCGCCCAAAACACTGACACCGAATATTTCCGACCCCAACTTCGGCGAATTAAACAGATTTCTTCTTCAGCGAGAGTTTGCCCTTTCCAAAACCCTAACCCTAATTCTAAAGGTTTTGATACTCCTAGCTACAACCCAAAGGTACTTGTTTTGTTCTATGTTGTAGGTTTTTTAGTTTGGAAAAATTCTGTCACTTTTGTATGCTTATTATTATTTTTTATTTTTTTAGGATTCATTTTTTGCTCAGTCTGCAGAAGAAGAAGTTTAAGCATCAGCCCCATTTTGAAGCTGTCGACTCTAAAGGTATATATTTTTTGTTTTCAAATAATTTGTATGATTTTATAGTTGACATTACTCTACAGTCTATAATTACACTACTATCTCATCTTATAATTTTCTCAAAAAAAAAAAAAAAAAAAAAAAAAAAAAGAGAACAAAGAAAAAGTAAAGTTAAATTACTGATACTCACCTCCTCAAACTTTCAAAATTTTGATTGACCATTCTAAGCTTTCACTGCCCAGTTCTTTCTTAGCACTCCAAACAGCTAAGAGTGGGAAGGACCAAAATTCCCCCTGTTCTACATCCCTGAAATCTAAAATCTGAACTGTAATCTTTATACTTCTATAGTTTTAGATTTTTATGGTTCAGATCGAGTCAAAGGTTTTTGAAGGAAGATGACAAGGCACTTTAGTTTTTCTTCTTAAAGCGTTTTTGGCCTGCTCGAACTGTAACTGGGCAATGGAAAGTCAGGGCAGCTCAATTGGCATTTTGATAGCTAAAAGGGGCATTTTTGGTGCACGAGTGAATTAGCTGTTGAAACAGAGTTACTATATGATAGTTCTAGATGTTTGATAGTTAGACTAGTATGCCGCTCTGTCGGTGGTGGAAATCGACCGACAGAGCGACGAAGAAGGAGAGTGGAGGAGGAAGAAGAAGGGGAGGAAGAAGAAGGTAGGGGGCTTTGGCTTTGCTGAAAGAAGGAGGAGGAGGAGGAAGAAGAAGAAAGAGGGGGAAGGTGGAGAGGTGGAGAAAGAAAGGAGGGGGGGAGGGCGGTGGCCAGCGGCTCTCTCTCTCTCTCTCTCTCTCTCTCTCCCCCCCCCCCCCCCTCTCTCCCCCTCCCCCCCTCTTTCTTTCTCACCCCCTCTGGCTCTCTATTTCACGGAAGACTGACGGACGGACAGACGGACGGATAAAGTTTGTGAAGAAATCACGGGAGAAAACCTCCCTTCGGTCTCCTTTGATTATTTTAAATAATTTAGTCGTTGAAACAAAGATACCATTTGATGCATGGGCGAAATATTCTAAACATCTTATAATCTAATTCTTACACAAATTGTTTAATTGTGAAGATCAAGATGAACATTGTAGAACATCTAGAGGATGGACAAAACGTATCATGAGACCTAATTTTCATTGGGAGATCACCTTATATATTTGCATATGAGTGTGTCTCATACATGCACACACACATGCTTAATGTTCACCTGTGATGGGAGGGAAATTTTCACTTCTGATCAGTGGAGGGAGGGAGGGAGGGAGATTCATTCCGTTCAAGTTGATCTACAATGTTTGTAGTGTCTAAAAATCAAAATTGAGTAATTTAAAATTATTTTCCCCTGTGCATAAAGTGAGCACAAACTAGATAGTCGAAAGCAACAAATTGCCTGCCCTGGTAATCTAAACAGAACTGTACTCCAAGTGAAGCGTTAAGATCCTGATTAAACTTTAAAGGTTGCGACCAACAATTTGTATGGCCAACAATAGCTAGACCTAAGACCTAAGTAACATCCTATTTTCAGCTGTCCTTTTTGCTTTCTTGATGCACAAGCAAGAAACTCAAATTCACTTGATTTTTAAAGGCATTTTAAATGATGTATCAACTTTAAAGCAATGAAATTTTCATTTGAATGACCTATCATGTTCTAGGGATGAGAGGAAAAGCATGTAGCTGGCAAGTGCAAGCAATAAGTGCCTTTGAGTCGACCTTGATAGTATTCGGACAAGACCAGCCCATTGTCCTTCTTTGCCTTTAGCTGCAGCCTGCTCCCTCATTTTAGAATCACTGAAGTTGAGAAAGATTTCTTTCCAACATGAAAGTAGCCATCCTTATTTCTCTTTGTGTTAGTCTATCTCTGTGTGTCTGCGCACGCACGTGTTACTTCTTATGGAAACCAAACAGGGGACTATTTCTTGATTCATATGCTTTTCGGCTTTTTGCTTCCATCTCTTTTTGTAGGAATAAATACGTTATACTGTGTTTGGCTTGCATTGTGGTGGCTTGAACTCAAAGAAAATTAGGAAGGCAAACAGGAAGTGTTGCTAGGGATATCTTCAGGTGTGAAAGAGAGTTTTGTTGACATGGAAGAAAAGATGATGAAGTTTACCTAAAATATACATGTATATTTCAACTTTCATGTGCTTTCGGTAATTAAACCATGAAACTCAATTTCTTGACTCTGTTTTCTTTCTTTCCACCATTTTATTTGTGTATGGGACAAATACATCAGATCTGAGTTTGGTTGCTCCAAAGTGTGGAGAGAGAGTAGTGCATAGGCTAATTTTCAATAGTTCTCTGTCTTTCAGCAACAATTAGGAAAACTGGTTTCTTGCCTCTTTCCTATCCTTTCCCTTAGTTTCTTACAAACCAAATGTAACATTATATAAATTGATTGCATTGAAGAAAAACATGTTGATATGTTAATATAGAATAAGAAAGAGAAGGGACACAAACTTTCATGGGTCAAGATTATAGCTTGATTTCTCTGTTGCTCGTGTGTGTTTCGCTTGTTTTGAACAATGAACTAGACTCTTGTTTGACCACCTCTTTGCATCAGTTTCATATGAATTGAACCCTTGTCATGTTTTATCTTCTCTCTGCCTCTGCCCGCACCCCCTACCCCCACCACCACACACACAAACACAAATACACTCACTTTAGGTGCTTTTACTGACACACGCACACGCACACACTCACACACTTTAGGTGCTTTTACTGACGCACACACGCGTACACACACACACACACACACTCCACTCACTCACTCTTACTTTAGGTGCTTTTACTGAAATTATGAACATGAAAAGGAAACATATAAGAGAAATTTCCATGAAAAGGAGAACTTTGTCATCTTCTTGAACAGGTTAATTACTGAAATCAAAACAAGTCAATATGTAATTGCAGTATGGAAAGTTTGAACTTATAATGATCTATTCTTCTCATGTGAATAATGGATTGTGCAAGTTCTCAATTAAACTTTTTTTTTCTGGATTCTCATATATATCCATATGGAGAAAGCAACAAGGAAACTTCTCTCTTGCACGCACGCGCACACGTACACGTGAGCATGCATGCACTCAGAAAAGCTTCCAAATTATGTTTCATAGGCCAAACGTGCTTTACTAGTCAGATCTTTATTCGTTTTTGCAGTGTGGAAAATGCCTAGGAACAAAGATGTGCTATGGGAACATATTTTACAGGATGGTCGGAAGGTTAAATGCAAGTTCTGCCATGAAGTTTTTGTTGGTGGGGTGACAAGGATGAGGTATCATTTTGCAAATACGTGCTCAAAGGACATCCGCCCCTGCAAAGCTGTTCCAGCCTCAGTTCGTGATGTTGCATTAAAAGGGGTACAAGAGTTAGAGTTGAAGAGTAAGAAGCGCAAAGGTACAAGATCCTTCAAGTCAGGTGACAGTTCGTTGGGATCCATTCTTCAATCTGGAGATGCCAATATTGATGCACTCTACAATCCCAAGCCAAAACCATCCATTTATCAACAAGGAAGCCAGAAATGAAAGAAGCTGACAAGGCAATTGTTAAGTATATTGTCAATAGTAACATATCATTTGATATATTGAGGGATGCAGAGTTTCGTGAAGCCTGCATTGCAATTGCAAATGCTGGGGCTGGGTATGAGCCTCCAAGCGGTGAACATTCCTGCAGAAATTTGTTAATGGAGTTGAAGGATGAAGCTGATGCATATGTAAATGCTGTTGAACGGATGTGGGAAAAGTCTGGTTGCACACTGATGTTGGATTCATGGACAGAGGGAAGGGATATGTCATACTTGCACATATTTGCGGCTTCACCTAAAGGTGTTGTGTGTTTGAAGTCTTTGTGTATGGTTGCTGACATGACAGATGATCAATATGTTTTTGACTTCATATCATCAGTCATTGATGAAATTGGGTCACAAAATGTGGTCCAACTTATATCAGACAACCCAAACTATGAATCTATAGATCACATGATTGCAGAAAAGTACCCTAATGTTTTCAAAGTTAATTGTGCCACACAATGTATCGTTCTTATGTTGAAGGAATTGGAAGCCCTTGAGCATGTGTCTCCTATTTTAGAGGCTGCTAGAAGGATCATCAATTTTGTGTATAAGCACCAGCATGTCTTGAACTTGATGAGAACCCATACAAAGAACTATCACTTGAAAAGGCCAGGGGCAACTAGGTTTTCAACAAACTTCATCTATTTGCAATCTCTTTTAAACTGGAATATATTTTACGTCATATTGGTGGAACAAGAGAATGGAGAGACTTGACACCATGTAAAAGCATAGAAGGTATGGAAGTGCAAAACTTGATTGAGGATGCTTTATTTTGGGACCGTGCAAAAGAGTTGCTGCATGCAATTGAGCCTCTTACTAAGACACTGGGGATGGTTGATCGTGGTGGATCCACATCAGGATATATTTATAACGCCATACGCAAAGCTAAGGAAGCAATAAGAGAAGTTTATGGAGGGGATTTTAAATATCTAAAGTTCTGGAAAATTATTGATGATAAATGGAACAATTCCTTATACTGTGATATACATGCCGCAGCAGCCTATTTGAATCCTCATTTGTTTCATGACGGGCACGTGAAGTTGGATTCTGATATCAAAGTTGGATTAGAAAAGGTCATCCAGAGAATGGTGTCTAATAATGACGAAAGGATGAAGATTGTAGAAGAACTTAGAGATTATCATTCTTTAGATCCACGCATCTTCGGGCTCATGGCTGTTGACTCTCTTCATGTATCTCATCCAAGTAATAATGGGTCTTTTCATGTGCCTTAGTGTATTTTACAAAGTTATTACATAATCACTAATTTTACATTTTCTAATTAATTTTTTGTTTGGTTTTAGGAATTTGGTGGGATATGTGGGGCAGTTCAGTTCCTATTCTGCAGAGTTTGGCAATCAAGGTCTTGAGCCAACCATGCAGTTTCTTGACAGTGGAAAAAATTGGAGTTCTTTAGAAGCTACAAACAAAAAGAGGGACCACTTAGAGACCATGAGATTTCAAGACTTGCTTTATGTGCGAATGAATTTACACGTTAGGAAGACCATCGCAAAGATAGAAAAGTTGATCTAAAGCCAATAGATGTTGATAAAATTGAAGCATTTCCAGATGATTTAGAAGAAGTTGACCTTCTTGAATACAAGGAGAATCAAGAGGAAGATGTGGATGAAACTGAAAATGAAGCTGGAACCCAGTCAGATGCAAACGGTTTCTCTTTTTCAGGAATATCTTGATTCTATAGGCATCTTCCTGCACTGCATTTTATAATCAGTATGCTTAAGTAGTTTTATAGTTCTTCCACACAGTAGTGAGTTGGATTTGTACTGATAAATCAATTATAGTGAATCTTATAATTTATACAACGTCTGTGATACACTAGAGAAGAAGTGTGTCCTCGTGGTACAAAACTTTCATGATGACAACTAGGATGACATGAGATCTATTGTTTAATTTAGTTTTGAGTTTTTACTTGTTTACTTAATGCTTATATTTGAATTAGGATGTTCTCATTTGACATGTAAACTGCTATTGTGATTTGCTTGGACGATTGGTGGGGGTGATAGAAGGAGGAATAACAAGAAACAGCAGAGAATTACCATGACGCGGATGCCAGATCCCGGGATTCTTGCCCTGGGATCATCCTCACTTAAATGTTAGCTGAGGAAGTTGCTAACAAGCTTCCCACCAAGGTAATTTAAATCTGTTCCAGTCTTCTTTTCTTTTTTTCTCCCTTGCCTCTTTAAGAATTCCAGTTAGATTGGGAGTTTGAAGATGTGGTTGATGAACTACCTTCTCAATGTATGATGATTTTAGAGACAATCTTTTCCCCCTTGTTAGGAGTTGACTATGCCATATTTCCAACTCGAATAAGTTTAGAAGACTTCATTTTGTTTTTAGGAGATGGTGCTTCCTTTGATTCACCAATTAAGTTCATTCATTGTTCAGTTTTGACTGTTACTCGAGAAGCAAAGGTGAGTAGCACTGCTATATCTGGTCTTCCATTTAGAATTATGTTGTCAGATATTTTGTTATAATCGTGACTGTCTACATCAGTGTGCAGCTTGTCGATTAATAGAAAGTGCACATTTTTGTCTAGGATTGGGGAGAGATTTTTCATTGACATGATTGTTTATTATTCAATTTTCTAGTTCAAATTGGTGGATAGAGAGCTTTTGGCTATTCTAGGGAAGAAGAAAGCAGTACAGTTTCATACTCGAGCATTCGTTTGATTATGCTTAGTTAGTGAGCACTTGGATACTGCAAATACTACCCATTTTTGTGACTTTTGGTTTGTTTACTGCATATTCATGAATCATGATTTGTGCTTGTCTCTGTGCTCTATTGTGATTAGTACTTATCGATTGACAAAGTGGTGAAACTTAGAAGTAAGAATTGGGGTCTGCTGGAATTCAGCCATGCTTGCGCATAACTCTGCCACATGTAGGTCTTAGCCTATTGACGCCTCTTGATGTAGATACATGCAGATGATGGTCAGCACAATAAAATTTAGGCAGGAAGCAGAATTTGAACCTGTTCAGGCGGCGCAAAATGAGTGAGCATCTGCATCATGATTTTATTTAGGTTGAGGAAAAGAACTCAGTTAAGCTTTCTTTCTTTTTCTGTTTGTTTATCTTTTCATTGATATGTAGAACAAAAGAGATGACCCACAGGACACTCCTGCTTCATTTGTGACGCATGTTTTTTGTTAACAAATTCAAGGTACCAGATTAAGTATTTCTCTGTCTGCATTTCTGCATTTTAATCATTTCTTCAAATCAAGCCTGCAGAGATACTGGTTTTTTTACTGTTTTATCTTTTAAAGCAGCTGAATTGAGTCCAGCGTCTGTGTTTTCATTTTACACTAACTCATTCTTTAAGTTTATATAGATGAAAAATAGCAATTACCATGTATTGCAAGTTCTCGAAAAATATAAACGAATCTTTCCCCTCCACGCACCCACTCTTGTTGCCACTTTTTCATCTATATTTATCCCGGGATGAGATATTCCTATGCATCTTCCATAACACTCTTATCATTTTAGGCTGCTGTGCCAATGTGCCTTTTACACTGGTTTCATAACTGTTTTACAATATTTTCAGTCAATACTCTAGTACCTCGCGGCTTTCCTCGTTCGATGTGAATCATGAAAGTGTCGACTCAGGTTGACCAACTTGTCTGAGAAGTTTCTAGTCTCATTTCTAACTGCATTTATCATATATGCACTGAAGTCATATCCAACAACATCCTTAATCAGTTGTTTTGTAATTATTTCTGGAGGATGACTGAGCTAATTTTCTCCCAGCATATTCATATGGATGATTGATTTCATCTGAAGAATTGCTATTCACCTAACAAGAATGCTAATTTAATTTGTGTTTTATCAACCTGAATCGTTAGTATAATGCAGCATTAGTCAGTATCTTTGAACCTAGAATCTTTTTTATCTCACAATGGGGGAGCAACTTTGCGTTTCAGACAATATATATAGCCTTAATCTCTGTACTTCAATGATCAAAATTGAGTTTCTACCAGACTTCATTTTAGAACTCTAACCCATCTTCTTGTTGTAATTTTATTTTTTTTGAACTACCTATCTCTCACTCATTATCTTTGCTTTTTTATGTTTCTATGTTGTGTTTTGTCTGTTAGTTCTTGGAAGATGCAAAGAATAGAAGGAAGCTACTGAGATTCCAGCTAACAGTTGATCATCTCACTATTTTTCTTTGCAAATCTTAGAAAGCATCCTGGAAGTCATGTGCGTGGTTATCAACAGGTAAATTTCTTGCTTTTTTCCTGAATATGAAAAATACTCAAGTTGCATATCTTCTTGATTATTGAAATATCTTCCTTAGTAAATTAACTTCAGCTCTTGAATTGTGATAAAAATGTTTGACATTCTATTACAGATATTCAAACCTTTAAAAGTCATGCCAAATTTTGGTGCAAGTTTTATCTTCTTCTAATTACGTGTCGGTGAATACTTCTATCTCTTGCATTTTTATCCTTTTTTACTAATGTAATGATTTTATTTCATTTGTACCATTTTTACACTCAAGTCTTGGAAAACTGTACCATGATTTATATTTCTAGGTTTGGCCTTAATTCTGAATCAATAATCATAATTAGTTAAGAGTCGGACAAGTATATATCGGGATTTGCATGTGTATGATGTTATTTTTGAATTATACCAATGTGAAACGTGTCTGTAACAGGGAAATCAGTGATAATATTACTAATCATGCTTCACCAACAAGATACGATCATTGGGCAGGGAAGATCAAAAACTATTAATCTAGCAAATTGTTTGATCAAAGTAACATGCGGAGATTAATCAATCTCAATTCAATTGCAAAATATTGAGCAAAGTTCCACAATCAACATTAAAACTATTGAATTAAGGGCATGCAAATATACACAATCTCATGTATTTAAATGGACGACACAAAAATTGATAAAAGCTCAGAGATTGAGTATCAGACTCTGAAATAATTGATCTGGATCAGAAACATATCTACTGAGGTTCGCGTTTGACCTCAGTGTCATCGTGATGCCTACTGGATGCATAGCTTTATCTTTCTTGCTCTAACGTCTCGAAAATTGCTTGAATCGGGATCCGAACGGTTGAAGAGCGGCCCGAAACAACCCGATCTGTTAACATGTCTGTACTGCAAACGAGTCTGCACTGCATTGTAGCTTGCGGGTCGGATCCTGCTGTTGGGTCAAATCTGTTGCTAGCAGATGGAGTTGAACAGGTGTTAGCGAATGTGGGTCTGCACTATACCGCGGATCCGGGTCGGATTTGATATCAACTTGAATTGGAGTCGTATTGGGTTCTATTATGGACCCGACGAAGAGATGAGTGCAGGGTGGTGTGGCAGCCGGTTGATGTGGGTAAGTCTGCGGCCAGTAGAGGAGGAGAAGAGGTGGCGGCAAGGGGTGGCTAGGGCAACATGATGTGCGGATGGAGAAAAAGAGGATAAGACAGTTGCTGATAATGTTCAGGCCGGCAGCAATAAGAGAACAAGAGAAAGAGGAACTGTAGGGACAAGGAAAAGGAAGAGAAACTGTAGCGACATGGGAAAGAAAAAGGAGAGATGGGTTATCGACTGGTTGGTCTGCAACAATAGCTGGCCGGTAGCAGCAACAACAATAAAGAAGAAGAGGGAAGAGGAGCAACCGGGCGCAATAGGAGATAAAGGAGGTTGCGAGAGGGGATTCAGGCTGAGGCATTGGCGGCGCGGGCGGGAAAAGAGAGGGAAATCTAGGGTTAGGGTTTAGACTGGTTTTGGGTGAAGGGGAAAGAGAGAAAGAAGATGAATAATGCACTTTGCTTTTTTTTTTTTGGATTTTCGATGGGATTTTTAGGGATTTTTGGGAGAAAGAGATTAGGGTTAGAGCTTGAAGAGGGGAAAGTGATAGGATAAACTAACTAGAGTTTCACACTCTTAATTAGGGCTAGGTTAAGATTTCACACCCCTAAACTAGGGTTTTTATAGGGTTTCATGCTCCTAAAAGAGAATTTGGGAGATAGATTATCAGTCACAAACATAATTTTTTAATATCAAAATTCAACATCATTAGTAAAGTAGCCTTTAAATAGGTTTTACAATAATTGAACTTTTTCCTCACAAGCAATGTGGGGACTAACAACAAGAGTTAAAAAAAAAAAAAACACACACACAACTAGACTCAAAAACAAAAAGAGAGTACATACTCCAGCTAAAACCAATTAGAACCATGGTGCCTCATGCGCTGATACACACGCCACAGAGCGCGTCTGGATGTCCGCATCATATACCATGTTGTATAGATCATCAATTAGTTGCATTCCAAATAGTGTTCTTTTTATATTACAACTTGTTTCTTCCATGACACCTATCACCGTGGGCTATCATATTATCATCTCCCGTACTGTTCACGGTCTTTCAGATAAAATTGAGAAGCTAGACTCAACCGGTCGCATATCTGTGAATTTTGGATAGCTTAAATCAAAAATCCCGAGCCTTCATAATGCACATGATGTGGCATTTCTTTCCACTAAAACTACTGTTATGAGAGTATGAATATATCTACAAGTTTCCTTCTTAATAAATATGGGGATATATTAAAAACTGACATGAAGGATACATTATCTGCTTCTGTCTTTTGACAAGTATGTAACTCTCTCACTCTGCTAGAGCTGTTTCTAGTAATCTTGTTTGTCAGACTCTCTCTTCCTGGGATTGTATCTTCATTTTGTTAGAATCTGATAATTTTGACACAAACTAGTCCTATTTATAAATGTGAAGGATGGCGGGGGGGATTCTTGCTCTGTCTCCCCTTAGCTAGCAGGAGCCAATATCAGTGCTCCATGTCTACCAATGAACTTGTGGTTCACATTTCTCATAGCTTCATAGTTTGTGTCAAAGAGTGTTCTTTTTCCCTGTTCTCCAGCAGTATTATTTTCTTTGCGAGTTTCTTTCATCAACAGGTTTCTAGGACCTCTTGACTCACGATTAACTAGAAAACTGTTGCAATTACCTCTCAACATAACATATTCTCTGTTCCTTGAGGAATTTAAATATAGTATTATTTTTCTAACTGGTCGCTAGTGTTACCCTTTTCCTTACGACGAATATGTATTTGAAGGTCACTTTCATGAACTCCTATTCTGTCATCAACTGATTGTTGATGTTGTCATGTAATTCTCCAAGTCCAGTGTGGTCTTTCTACTTTTTGCAAGTGGTCCAAAGTGTTCTTTGTTTCTTTCTTCTCTTTAATCTATACTACCGATTGTAACAAAGCTTAGCTTAAATGTGATTGAATTATTCAGAAATATTGTTTGCGTGCCAAGTATCCTACATACCAATATCAAGTCCAAAATAAATCTACACAAGCCATTCTTATGCTTTTTCTTGTGCCAACTTCATCACCTTTGTGTATATGTACTATCTTGGACTCCTAATCTCAATCTTTTTGACTTGTTGCCACGTTACTTGATGTGCAAAGATGATTTTATTAAGGCTTCTTATCTCTCTGTTTATTGTCATTTTCTTCATATTAGATATATTAGGCAATTAGTTAATTAGTAAAGTTGTTTGGTTATAGAGTCTTGATAGCATTACGAGTCATAGTTTGAGTATTAATTAATTTTTATAGAGGGTCTATATGAGAGGGTTACTCTGCAATTGTGCGTTACCCTGCAATTGTATTTTTGTAATTTTTTAAATGAATATTAATAATCAGAGTTAAGGTTAGGGTTAGAGATTAATTGGGGAGAATTAGATGAATGAGTTAATCCCATCTCATCTCCTTTTATTATATAATAATAGTTGGACAAGTAGCTCATTGTCGATTCCCATGGGCTGTAGAGTTCCAACATACATCCTGCCTTTAGAAGCTCCGAGGTAAGCCTCTTTTTCATATGTTTCATTTTGCATCTAGTTCTGTTATACTTATCTATCTCTGGTCACTTAAAACAGTACAAAAGCCTGACTTTGGGGTATAGGGAGAGATTCTCAAGATTTGCAACATCATAGTTGTCCCCACTCAACTTATTAACCTCCCGTTCAAGGCGACTACTCTTCTCCATCAGAGGATCGAGCGGCTCTGGTGGGACGTATGACCCTATCTGATTCATGGGAGTGGGAGCCAAGTACACGACCGGTACTGCAGGAGGGATCTCTTCATCGTAGTGATCCACAAGTTCAGGAACTACGGGCTGATTCTGAACTAGAGGGGGTACTGGGTCTATAGGTCTAGCATATGCTACTCTTGGCTGGCTTTTTGGTTGTGGACCTGTGTCCCCTGAGTCGGGGTGGTAAATGGAGGGTTTGTTCCTTGAACAGCAGGTACAACCAGGGTATTTCTAATGGCTACCTGCGAGGTCAATTGTGCTGGCATCCGGGCAATCTTAACTAGTTGATGGCTAACTGCCTCGTTATAAAGTTGCCGATTTGCAGGGCTGTAGGGTTCAGCTGGTGGTGAGAGCCAGTGGACTCTTCATTGCCCCCATCATAGATAGGGTTCCTGGTGCCTCGGTGACTAGCGTTGTTGGCCATGATATCTAGGTTTGATTCACCAATGCGTTCTAGGTCCTCTATTCTGACTAACCTCCTTGACGAGCCTCTAGTAGTCGCACCCACATGTGGTTTGCAAACTGACAACGATCCGAGTCTAAAAAGGAATCCTCTTGTGCTGAACTTATCTCAACACTCAAGATTAGGGTAGGATGTGACACGGTTCAATAGGAGGAGGTTTAGAAAGATTGTAAAGATGTGTGCTTGCTGCTGTATGCTTCTTGATTAATGTATGATGTTGCACTGCTGTATGCTGAATTAAGCGGTATTCGAAAATAAGTGTATACTGAGTGCAATGCAATTTACTGGGTTCCTTAGCAGGCTATGTCTAGGTTCATTACATGCATGGAGCTCAACACGGGTAGGCTTAAGGGTTACCTTAGTGGGCTCTCGCCCTATATACCTCGAAGCTAGAAGACTAGTCGCTGGTACTGGCTAAGGTGTGGGAGTTCAGATCTATGGTCAATCATTAGGTCCGTTTTGACCTTCTTTTCCGTCCGATTGGACCAAATATTTGAAAACCTGGGTTTTGAACGGATATCTAATAACCTTTTCTTTGATAAGCAGAACATATACAGAAGCCTTGAGTCTAAAAACCTCGTCAACTCCTCCTAGTGATCTGCTCCTACTCGCTCTCTAGGATGTATGTTTACCCAATAGTTTAGAAATTCTCGCCCAACCGGGAAGAGCAGGGATATAAGACTAAGCTTGATCGTAGACCACCCTCCTGCCTTGATCGACTGCTCCATTCATCGCCTACCACGGGCACCTTGACTCCCCACATCATAAGTAGGGCCTTTCCCTTTTTTTTGATTGGGTTTCCCATAAAAGAACGACGACTCTTTAATGCCTCTGGGGCGCCCCATCTTACTACTAATAATAAAGGGCTTTGAACCCGACCTTCCCTTGCCTCTGCAAATCCTGTAGGGAAGTTTAGAGCAAGCTATCCGACGAATCAATCTTTTGAGAGATGACTGATCTTTTTTTAGATTAAATAAAGCAGATCTTTAAGGAGGTCCCTTCATCCCTTGTTTTAGTCTTTTGCTTGCCTCTGGAAACCCCAAATGCAAGAGATGGATGGACATGAGCCTTTTCATTTACTGATCAACCTGGCCTTTAAATCCTTTGGTTTCAACCTCACATGGAGAATTTTTTGGAACTGCTGCTGAATCAAGGTTAAGAGAGACCTGAGAAGGATTCTCTTTACTCTTTCTCTTTACACTAAATTCTTGTGTTTGAGTTACCCATGAAACTTTCATTATTACTTTTCTCCTTTGTAAAGTGAGCTTGCCCGGAATCATCGGCATGAGACTCACCCGTCAACTAGTTGTCAATTTTGTCGTTATTGAGCAGATGCTTCTTGACTTTATTGACCTTGATAGTTGATTTGCCTTCATAGATGAAAGCTTTCCTAAAGCTCTTGTATGAAGAAGGTAAAGAACACAGTAATAGAAGTACTTGATTTTCATCTTCTATCTTAACCTCTATCTTATCTAAATCATTGACAATAGAGAAAAATTCTGCAATGTGAGATTTGATAGGTGTACCTTCATGCATGCGAAAAAAAGAGATGCTGCTTCAGAACCAACTGATTCGCCTACGAATTTTTTAGATAATGATCCTGAAGTCGCTCTCACAACGAGGATGTTTTCTCTGAAGAAAACTCATCTAACACTTCGTCTCCAAGTAAAACTGAATAGCCGTCAAGGTTTTCTCATCCAACTCCTGCCAAGTTTCTTCTTTCATGTTTTCAAGTTTTTTCCTTCCCGAATAGTGCTTCTTCAACCTGCTTTGGGTCAGATGACATTTCTAATCTGTCACCTGCTAAAATTGATGACACTATTAAACTTCTGAATATCGAACTTGATTACATACATTTTCACGTTGACCTTGCTCTGAACCAATTATTGCGCATCAGACTGATATGCTTTGATACCAATTGTTATGACGGTGTAATGAAAAGCCCTAACCGTCAAGCAACGAGAAGAAGAGAAGAATTCTGAAGTAGAAAAAATCAACACGCAATTTAATTTAATATGGTTCCAACGATCAAATAGATCGTATGTACGTCCAAGGAAGAAGGGGGAGAAACTTTATTAATTTTGGGGGAGTACAATAAGAAACACTGACACATCTCGCTAAGAATATTACAAGCCCTTTGATGGGCCGCTTAGAACAGCGAACCCTTATGACTAAAATTTCTCTCACAAATCTCTTAATTTTTCTTATTTTTCTCTCATACATTGAAGGCCATCCCAAGGGATTATTTATAAATCATAGGATCATCCTAATTCTACACCAACTCCAGCAACACGAATAACACCACCTTAGAGGAGAAGGAAACTCGAGTTCAACTCAAACTAAAAACAAATCTAAAAAACTGCCAACAATGCCAATTAGTCTACTAATCCAAATTATTAGTCTAATAAACCTGCTCATTAGTCAGCTATACAGTTGACTACTGAGATGTCTTCACTTTTTGTTCGTGCCATTAGTCAACTCTTAAAATGTAATTAGTCGACTACCCTTAGCCATTAGTTGACTAGTTTGTGCACCAACTATGCAAAACTGTCTGTTATTGATCTTTGAGGCTTCTACCTTTACGATATATTCCAGTCACAATCCTAACATATGATACCCCAAAAGACACATTTGAAAGCTTTAAGATCCAGTTTGGTGCGATTGGTACTATGATCATGAACAAAATACACAACCGAAAATTCTAGGAGGTAAATGAAACAAGTTATGTTTGTGATAAAGAACAGAATATAATATCTGATTATCAAGAACTGTAGAAGGCATGCGGTTAATCAGATAGCAAGCTGTAAGAACTGCATCCCCCAGAAGTATTTGAAGCATTCATGTCAATTAACAAAGTTCATGTCATCTCAAGCAACTGGCGATTCTTATGTTCAACCACGTCGTTCTGTTGTGGAGTGTAAGGACAATAGGTTTGGTAACTAATTCCAATATCAGACATGAAATGCATAAAAATGAACTAAGAAATTTTTCGCATTATCAATCCGTAAAGTGTGAATAGACTTACCAAACTGGTTCTTGATTTCATTACAAAAAATAAAAGATGAAATAAGAAATTCTTTCGCATTATCAATCCGCAAAGTGTGAATAAACATACCTAACTGATTCTTGATTTCATTATAGAAAGTTTAAAAAACAGAGAGCCTCTGAATGATTTTCGTTAAATATAATCATCTCACACGAGAAAAGTCATCCACGAAGATAATGAAATATTTAAAATCAAGTGTTGAACTAACATGACAAGGTCCCTAAATATCAAAATGAACAAGTTCAAATAGGTTACGTATCCTCTTATTGACTCTCAATGTATAAAGCACACGATCCTATTTGACATGACTCACATTCAAGAGACGACACTTGACCTAGTTCATGAACTATTTTCTTAAAACTAGTAAGGTAGGATGACCAAATCAATGATGTGATTCTCGTAAAAAAGTAGAGCTTACACATGCAACCTAATTGACACTAGTCTACAGGTGATACAGATCTCCATATTCACGTCCTGTGCCAATCGTCCTCTGCGTCCTAGTCTCTTGAAATACATAATGATTTGGAAAGAACGTCACCGAACAATTCAAGAAGCATGCTGAAAGATAATAGATTAAATGAACACTTGAGTATGTATGACAAAGGTAACGAATCAGTAACCTTGGCGGTGCCTACACTCTCAATACGAAACGCAGTACCATTTGCTAAAGTTGCTATATGAAGTGATAAAGGTGAAGACAAGTGACCCAGAATACCTTTGTTTTATATTATGTGATCAGATGCACCAGTGTCGATGATCCAAAAATTAAGGCTCTGGAAGTGAAACACGCAGCAGGGTTACCTAACTGTACCAAGGTAGCAGTGGATAAAGATAATGTGATTTGTGTAGCCTAAAGCTATTGGGCATTTCGTATTTTTCAAACTCTTCATCTAACATAAGTACATTCCTGAAACCTGGGGGGACTTGTCCCTCTGATGCGTAGGTCAGATAAGCAAACTGACCACTCTTGTCATACATTTTAGGGCATCTAGTTCTTGTGTGTCCAACCTCCCTATAGTTGAAGTATGTCAATGACAACAACAACTAAGCCATTTATTCCAGTATTTGGTGTAGGCTACATGAACCAAAAGAGAATTACACTGGGTCGGACACATGGATCAGCTTTCTCTACTCATTTCTATCGAGCAATATGCCTTCATTAAGACCTTTAGCTTCTATATATTGTCGTATCACCTCCATTCATATTTTCTTCAGTTTCTCTTTTGCTCTTTTAACTTGCACTAAGTTGATAAGCTCTACTCGCCAGACTGTCGCATCTGTAGGTTTACGTCGCACATGGCCAAACATCGTAGGTGATTTTCTCTCATCTTCTCTTCTATGGAGCTACGCCTGTCTTAGTAAGAACATCCTTATTTCTCACCTTATTTATCCTCGTTTTACCACACATCCAACAAAGCATGCACATCTCTGCTACACTCATTTTTTGGGCATGATATCTCCTTATAGCCCAATATTCTGTGCTATATAACAAAGCTAGCCAATAGCAGTTTAATAAAATTTTTCCTTCAGTCATAACGAGATGTTACAGTCGCATAACACTCCTGTTGCGTTCCTCCATTTTAACCAACCGACTTAGATCCTATGGTTGACATTACTTTTGATCTCCCTATCCTTTTAACTAATAGAACCTAAGTACCTAAATTGACTGAGTTGAAGTAGATCCTCATACCTTATTGTCAATTTTCTGTCTCCATTTCCTCTATGACCAAAATCTTCCCCTTTGCCACCAAACCAGCTTCTATGACCAAAATCTTCTGTCACCACCAAAAGGACCTCCTCGACCAAAAACTCCACTGCTACCACCAAAATGACATCCTCGGCCAAAATCTCCATTGCCATTGCCAAAATGGCCTCCTACTCGACCACCACTATGAGTTGTAAACTACCCTTGTTAAACTGTTAGAGCTGATCATTCATGTGACTCGTTCCCAATAGGATTAATTCCTTCGACGAAACATTATGAAGAAACCAACAAGTCTTTGGTAGAGAGTCAACTGTAGAACTACCGATTACCTGTGGACGTGCAGGAGTATACTCTGATGGAAAACTTTTTAGGAAAGTCATCACTGCTAGCTAGTCTCACTGCTTCTGCATCTTTTTCGCATCCTGTGAAATGAGAAATATATCTTCAGCTTCTCATAAACTCTGTTTAAGTCTGCATAGTATTAAGATAAGGTTTTGTTGTCCTTCTTATTCCGGAATATCTCCTGAATGATGTCGAAAGCTCTATTAAGATTATTCTTTCTCGAATACAGCTCCTCAAGATGGTTCCACATCTCCTTCACTGTTGACATATGCATCACCAAATCTTATATTTTCGACTATGATATTCAACAACTGATCAAAGAGAGCAACATCCTCTCGCTCTCACTGATCTGTCTTAAAATTATGAGAATCCATGTACAAATAACTCTTCTTTTCACGGTCAGTTAAGTTAATTTCAACAATCTTCCTCTATTGTAAATAGTTATCTCCATTCAACTTTCTATCAATGATCTTACTAGTAATAAACTCTAAAATAATCAGCTTGAACTCTGCTGACTTTACCATACTGTCAAATCTGCCGTCCTTGCAATCTTTCAGTCACCAACTACCCACTACAAAAAAAAAAGGATCCTCTTAACATAAAACACAGCTTCAAAAGAAAGTACACAACTTTTCAAACTTACACATATAGCTCAATTTCCATCTTCCATCAAATCTCTCATTAACCCTCTCACACAACTACACAAAAAATGGAAGACTTTTCTTCTTTTTTCTTTACAGTTTGCTGAGGGAGAAATAACAAACAGACCTTTTTTTAACTCTCAGAACTACTCAAATGACTAGATGTGAGCAGATCTGATGTCGGAAGGGCGAGATCGGGTGGTGAGGTTGCTGGGCATGGAAGAGGCGGGAGGTGGTGACGATGATGATGAAAATGTCGAGGTTGCTGTCGGGGTCTGATGTCGGTGAGTGCGGAGTCAACGAGATCGGGTGGCAAGGACTATGATGATGAAGATGACAATGAAGATGTCGAGGTTGCGGGACACAAGTGAGATCAGGGGTAGCGAGGACAATGTCGGGGTTGCTAGACACAATCGAGATCAGGCGACGAGGATGATGACTATGACTAGGTTGCTGGACACAGGCGAGATCGAAGATGGCAGAGGCGGGTGTGATAGTGAGGAAAAGAGACAACAATAAAACTGTGATGTCAGTGATGCTGGAAGGCGAAGAGGGAGACGAAGGAGATCAGCGATGAGGTAGGGTTAATCTAGGGTTAAAAGCTCTGATTCCATGATAATCAAAGTTAGGGTTAGAGTTAGAGATTAATTGAAGAGAATTAGATGGATGATTTAATCTCATATCATCTCCTTTTATTATATAATATATAAGGACTTTTACATAAAAGTCCTTATATATCTTTACTACATAACAAATACAAATGTGGTTCTCCATAATTTAACATAGTATCACAATCTTAAGGTGTTTTTCTTATCTAGTCACCAAGATTTCGCTTTCTTCATGACTACTATCACGATCTTCTTCTTGTGTACCTCAAAAGCTAATGTCGTTGTTATCTCCTTTGACTTCTTTCAATATTACTATGGTAGTCTACTGCTAGAGTAAGGTTGCCATCATGAAAGAGAATTTTAGAGAATTCAAGTTCTGGTATGTTTATGTGTGTCATATCCCAAATGAGAATCAAAAGTATTGAAATCCCAAGGGAGGATCAGGGATGATCATAGAAATTGGGATAAATTGTAGAGACACCCCTTATGCTATTGACACAATTGCACTAATTACCCCTCAACTTGGTTTTTAGTATTATATATCCCTGCTTTTCGAACAGTGTTAGACCTCGGTTATAAAATATGTTAGAGCCTGTACACGTGCTTTAAATGAAAATTTTAATTCCCTAGCTACCTTTTAGCATTGTTATTCTTTTTTAATAACTGATGACCTCTCTTTTCTTCAATTGAACCCACCCAGTGGCCAACTGGCCAATAACCTGCCCTCGGCGGCAATGTGATTATTACTGGTGAAGCAATGGGTAGGATGTGGTGTGCGGCGGTAATGTGATTATTACTGGTGAAGCATTAGGTAGGATGTGGTGTGCATTAGATCCAGATGAGGTTGCTACCAGTGAGTTTCCGGTTGCGATGTCCATTAGGAATACGCGAGAGTGAAGTCTCAACTTGATGTTCACAACATTGGTGGTGGTGGTGGTGGTAGTAGTCATGGTTAAAGCTAGGCCTGCAGCGCTTGGACAGCTGGAATACACAACGACAGAGTTTGGGCTCAGTGAGGTTGAGCTTGAAGTCAATGTGGGTGGGGCGGAAGAGGATGCTGGTCGAGGTGGGGGGGCATATTTAGCGAAGGGCAGTAGAAGGCTAAGGGCTACAAGGGCCAGCATTTGGATCATTTTAATTTTCTAGGTTATGATTTGATATTGGAAAGTGATGGAGGAGAGATTGAGGATGTGTAAGTTTATATAGATATTAATTGTACTTGCAAGCGAAAGAGGCAGTTTGGATTTTGAATTGGTCCGATAGGACATTAATTGCAAGTTCACTTTGGTCGACGACTCAAACTAAAAATAATAGGATAGATTGGGCTTGGGACTTGATTTCCTTGAAATTTAAAAAAGAAAAATATGATCATCAAACTGGATTTGGGTTGGGGGTAGTAGGCGATGATGTTGCGCTGGAACAAGGAGAGGGTGAAGGAGGGGCATGCAGTGAGGTTCTCATTTGGGAGGGCGACGACTACTTTAATGTAGGCGCCGGAGAGGGCGCGAAGATCGGTGGGGTCTAAATCATAGCGCTTCACCTGCTGAACCCGATCGATTTCAGGAGCTGGACCGCCGCCGCCAATGGGAGGTTGTTGGCCACTCGGCCACCGATTGGGCTCAATTGAAGGGAGGGGGCAATTATTAAAAAAAAGAATAAGAGTGTAAGGGTAGTTAGAGAATTAAAATTTTCATTTAAAGCATATGTACGGGCTCTAATAGAATTCCTAAAGTAGGTCTTACACCGTTTGGAGAGCAGGGGTACATAGTGCTAAAAACCAAGTTGACGCGGGGGGGGGGGGGGTGTTTGATTTACCCTAGAAATTGTTGAGCATTGTAGTTTGATTCCAAGAAAGGATAAGAAAGATTGTTATTTGAGTTAGTTTGAGCTTCTAAGGACATGTCAGAGGGTGTTATCACTTAAGTTTGACTTAGGGGCTGTTTGGTTAAGGGTGGAAGTGAGGAAGTGAAGAAATGAGAAAGTAGTAATAGTTTTCTTTGAAACTTGGGAATTGGTTAGTGAGTTTTCTGGTGTTTGGATATAGTTGGGAAGTGTCGTTTGAAAAATGTTATGCCTTTCCGGTGTTTAGATGGTAATGTGAAAGTGAAAGTGGAAACGTCGACCATAAAGTTGATCGCAAAATAATATTAAATAAAAATTAATTAAGAAAAATAAAAATTAGATTGTAATTAGAATGCAAGTGAGATTACATGATCAGAAAATTAACTATTTTGAGTTATAACTTATTACAAATGAGATTTATATGACCACAAAATTAACTGTAGTACCTTGAAGTGCGGAAGTGATTGTGTAAAAAGGAAAAGAGAAAAAGAAAAGGGGTTTTCTCGTTTTTCTTTTCCGGTGTTTGGATAGATAGGGAAGTGAGCAATTGTACTTCCCCGTTTCCTTACTTCTGCCCACTTCCTTGCAACCAAACACGCCCTTAGTTTCTGGTTCACCTCTGGTTTGGTTTTTGTCGGTTCAGTTCAGTTTTTAGTCTTTTCTTTTGACTAGGTTCCGTTTGCAACTTCTACATGATTTGTTTTGCATTTCAGTAGTTTGGCATCAAGATCAACAATGCAGCATCTGCACCAACAATTTGTATCTCCACATCAGCAATTTAAGTACTTGTTTTCAGCACTTCAGCAATTTCAACATTTGTTTGCTTCTGATATGAAAAGCTTCATATTTTTTCCTTTATTCACCTTACACATTCACTTTGTTTCTCGTTTCTTTTTTCCCTTTGTTATCTGTCCCTTACTACAAAGGACTCATTTATGGCTTCTCCCGTTTACATTGCCAAAATTCAAAAATCAAGATTTATACATGATTCTTTCATGAACCGTTTACGCATCAGGATCCTCCGTTGCAAGCAGAATGCTGTTTAAAGATACGGGTCCAAGAAATGCGCTCATAAGTTTTTCTTCAAGTAATGGTCTGTTTTTGGATGAGTCCTCTCTCTCCTTTTGATTTGTGTATTACTTGTCAAGAAAGCTTTTGATTAGAAATTGTCAGTATTTATTTATTTCTTTCTTTTTATGTTTAATTTTTTTTATGAAGGTCCATAACTTGTTCTTTAGTCGTCTTACAACAGCATATGATATTATTAAAAAAAAAATTAAATGAACAAAAGAACTTTAAGTTTCTCTGATCTTTACTACTATTATTCCAATACTCAAGTTTCATGCCTTTCCAAGAATAACTTGGGCATTACATGTCAGGGGGTCCATGGCACACACCCCTTTTTCTTCCCTTCAACTTTAAAACCACAATTTTAACAAAGTGAATTTATTTCATCCTTTCACAAAAATACCATTATTGTAATTGATGATATTATCACTTCTACAATGTTCTTCCTTCTGATTTGAACCATTGATGTTATTTCCTTGCAGGTCTTATGCCTCAAGGATCCCTATCAGTTATCTTACCTTCTTGCGCCCTGCATGATAATGAAAATATGCATGTTTCAAATCCAAACTTAGGAAAGTCTCTCTTGTCCATTGGGTCCCTGATCCAAGATCTTGGCACTGAGTTTTTACTAACAATGGTCGTGTTAATCCTTTCGTGGATGATGACAATGGGGTTTCACACCTGCAGATTCTAAAGGACTTTAATTTGGTTGGAGTCTTTCCATACATGATAATGATGACCTAATGTTATTCTATTATCCTGTCAATGGATAGACCCTTAACATTTGCTCTGTATTGTCTCAATCAGCTCCTGTCATGCCCTATGTGCCCCATGGCTCAATAGTGTTGTTTTTCAAATGGCAGAAGGCCCGCCTCCGCTAATTGATTCTTTAGTGCTGTAAACTGGTTCTTTTGTTGTATTGTGATTGGATGAAAACTTATGTTCAACTTATCCTTACATGTAAGGGTTTTAAAGTGAACCATTAGAGGTTAGAACAGAGTGCCTGGGCTTTTATCTTTTCGGGCTCTTAAGAGGTCATTCATTCTATAAGGTTTTATAAAGTCATAGACTTGTCACTTGTCCATCTCCTGCTAGGAATATGAGAGGAGAAGAGGGAAGACATTTTAGGTAGGGGTGCAAGTGGGTCGGGTTAACCCGAGAACACCCCGCGACCAACCCGAAATTCGGGTTAATTGGACAGTATACTGTCAGGTTGGGTTTGGTCACGGGTTGGGATTTCTCAACCCGAAATAAGTTCGGCTTGAGTTCGGGTTGACCCCTTGGGCAACCAGACCCAACCCAAACCCAATAGAAATTATAAATATATTAATATAGTATAATATATATACTTACAAATTCTGAATGTCAACCCTCACTCCCGTAGTCCCCTTGGCCCTCACTCTCGCAGCCGCCACTCATGAGCAACCCTAGCCCCCCTCTCGTCTTCTTTCTCAGATCCAACCTTAAAAAAATCCAAATCTTCATCATCTTCTTCATGCTCTTCTTCTCTCTTCCCTTTCTCTTCTTCTTTTTCCGTTTTTTCCACTTCTTAGATCTAAGATTTGAGTCTTTCACATCTGTAGCAAACCACTCTCTCTGGTCTCCTTTCTATCGTTCACTTGCCGATCTGTAGCAAACTAGCTTCATGTGTGATTTGTACTTTGTAATTCAAATTTTTTTTTGTTTTCAGAGGAATGTACTTTGAATTCGATGTGCAGATATACATTATAAAGTAAAATGTTGTATTATTTTGTTCCCATTTTTCAGGATTTTAGTGTTTGTAATTTTGTGCAGGGCTTTTTAGATACGTCAAACATTTTGAATTGCTATATAGTCCTTCAAATCTTATAAGTTACACCAAATTGGTCCTTCTGCCAATTTTTTCATCTAAGTGATTAATTATAGCTTGATGTGGGCTTAGTTAAGGATAATTACTTAACCATTCCTCATGTTTTTGGGTTTTACAAAGAGCAAGAGGATTGGGGTTGAGATTTGTTCTACTTTAAAGAGAGGATGATTGAAGTATGTGAGTTTACTGGGCTTTACAAAAAGGAAGATGATTGGTCTAAAAATTGCTCTCCTTCAAAGAAAGGATGAATGGAGTTGTGGCCGGCCCTATGTAGCATGAATACTCCTATCATGAAGTCATACCGTGTCCGAAACATGTACGACGCGTGTCGGACACATGTATCGTGTGTATTTTAAAGAATTTGTCATGTGTCCGCGTGTTGTGCCCATTTCAATGTTGTCGTGTCTGTGCAACATTGATTGCGAGTTTCTAGGTTTTAAAGAGGGGAGAAGGATTGAAGTTTAGGCCTTAGGGTTTAAAGAGTGGAAGAGATAAACATTGTGTTTTTGATCGTTGGGGAAGATGAGTGGAGAAGATGAGTTCAAGCAGAAAGAGTGATCTAGGTTGTTCTAGGTCTAGGTCTAGGATGGGTTGAGTTTTAATTCAAGTGGAAAAAAGATGGATAAGTTCACTTAATTTCTACATGACTAGAATATTATGGTCATAATATGTAAAATTGTTGAAGTTAATAAAATATTCTCTATTTGGATTGAAACTAACTAGAGGGACTAGTTTGGTGTAATTTATAGGATTGAGGGACTAAATAGCAAATTGAAAGATTTGAGGGACTAATATCAAAATATGAAAGATTTTAGAGAGTAATATCTAAAAAACCCTTTTGTTTAAAGATCAGAATTCTTTTGCCTAATAAAAGATTTTGTTTTTATTATTTTGTTATGTTTACATTAAGTTACAAACTTTAAGATTTGGTTATTATTAACAACCCAACCCGACCCGAATTGCACCCAAACAATTTCAAGTCGGGTTGGGTTCAGGTTGGGACGTTTGGGTTGGAGTCGGGTCGGGTTTGAGTTCGTCAAAATATTAGAATTCGAGTTTGGTCATGGGTTGGCCTTCAACCCACCCAGTTGCACCCCCTAATTTTAGTTGTGACTAGATCCCATGGGGAGCTGGACCTACTGTACTTTACTGTTTATAGTAATAGACTTCATCTCCTATTAGGAACATGAGAAAAGGGAAGGGGTTTTAGGTAGTGATTGGGTCCAACGTGATGCTACACCTACATTCCCACTTTATTCCTATTTATCCTCATGGATGTTGTTCGATGTGGCTAAAGTTAATGTTAATGCATTGTCGTGTTGTCTCACTCAGATACACTTGTCTTCCAAGGTCCAAGACTTCTCGACTAGACCAATTTCATCAAATGCATTCGTGTGGTCCTTCAAAGCTGCTCTATTTTTTCTGATCCCATTATGATTCATTTGACATGTTTCTTCACAGTTTCTTAGTCTATATGCCAGTTGTCTTGTAAATTCAAATGTTTTTATACTTGTAAATTTCTCATTTGTAAAATCTGCATTGTGATTTGTCCACTCTTGCCTGTTGATCACCATAGGTCTGCATTCCATCTATAATTAATCTTTGTCTCCAATTCTAACTTGGAGTATAAAAGAGCATATTTAGCATTTACAAACTTTCACTCTAACGCACAATACAAGGTCATTGAGAACTCACTACTATCATCCTTGAAGAAAACCCAGATATTTGTGAGAAGTCCTTTCCATCATTGCATATTTTTTACTTCTTTCTTTTTCCATCCTCTCAAACATAGAATCTTCTTAATTCCATTTGGCCTAGGAACCACTTTATGTTCTTTTAGCCCATTAATAGCCCTCAATGCTCTTAAGACAAAATTATAGCTTTAAATTAACATGAATGAGCCCAAATTTTACCAAATAACCTGCACATAAATGACTGGTTCAATCTAAATCACTTGCAGTCCAAATGACATAATGAAAATCTTTATGTAGCCATAACCTATATGCCTCCCCTTAACCAGTGTTCTAAAACAAGGTCTAGGCGGTTGCTGTGGGCGGATAAACATATGCAGTCTTTGCTCGCATGCGCATTGCATTATGTGCTCCAAAAGAAACGGGCAACCCATGTATGCGGGTCTATACGTTTATGTACCAACATATGTGAGCCGTCAAATATGCAGTTGTCACTTATGTGTATGGCACATTTTTAAGTAGTTATTAGTTACTTAATGTCTTGATGATGATTGATGATCAATATGTGTGTAGTTGCTTTGCTTACTAATGCTTTGTAGGAGATGGATGATAATTGATGAGTAACAATGAATTATTAAGAAATAATTACGTTTTTAGTGCTTTCTTCGTTAATTGTTTAGTAATTCAAGTTGAGGATTTTACTTTTGTGTGATTTTTTTAATTATTAATACGTTGATTGATTAGTTGACTAACATTTTATTTAGCCTATTTGCAAACGAGTTCTCTAACTTGTGTTTCTGTAGTAGATTGGATGGCTAATGTGATTACTCAAAGAGATAAGTTTTTTAACTTTTTTTTTTAAATTTTTATTACTTTAACTTGTTCATATGGTTTATGGTCTCTTATTACATTAACAGTTAATGTTGTGTATGAATTATAGTTATTTACTTATTTTGTTGGTACAATAGCTTATATTGTTCATAGTCATAATTGTACTAGGTTATTTATTTTTAGAAACTTTTAGAAAACTAATAATGTTTTTCATGATTTTAGGCATTTATTAAATTTAAAGAAAAATATGTATGTGTAATTTTATCCATGCATGTATGTATGTAATAAAACTTCATTACTGCGTAATTCTATGTATTTCGTGTAATCGGCACATAACTGAGTATGCAGTATGCGTTGCTAGGCCATGCGCATAACGTAACCATCTTTCAGAACATTGGCCTTAACCTTTGTGAATGCAATCCAATGAGCTTCTTTATATAGGAGAAGTTCTTCAAATATAGGTAGAATCATTGCTAAATTTTGACATGTCCTCTTGAATACAAGACATTTAACATTTCTCAAATTTTACCTATTAGTATTTAGCCCCTTAAAACAACATTGAAACATGAACCATAACATTTGGAGTTGAGGAAACCAACTCACTTATGGTGCTTGGTTGGGAACAGGAATTCACTGTCCACTCATGGAAAGTTGAACTATGTAGACAACATGTTGTCAACTATGGGTCAATCCCTTTTTGTTAAGCCCATGGTTCCAAATATTGGCCGAAACAGATATGCATTGGTGATGTCGTATCCAATTTTGGACTACCCGATACAATATCGGGCCTTTAAAAATCGGTATCGACCGAAGTTTATAAATATTGCCATTATTTATAGTTTCAGCTGATATTGGGTTAATATTGACCAATACATGCCAATATTTCCCGATACAACCCGATAGAATCCAACCGAGTTTAAAAATGGCAAGAAATAAAAGGGAAAGAAAACAGAGGAAAAACAACAAATAGGAAGGAATATGAAAAGGAAAAGAAAAGGATAAAAAATAAAAAGAGAGAAAAGAAAGGATAGAGAATTTTATATATTTTTAATACTTTTTAAAATTATTTAATGAAGTGATAGACCATGGTTAAGCCTTTTCAATTTACCTCAGTTAACTTTTTTTTCCCTTTAGCAAATGCTATGGTAGTGATTTATGATGAGGACGATGATGTTCATACACTTGGACTCCAAGGAATAGTGGAAGAGCCTTTCAAAGTTTATCCTTGATAATGACAATTCAGAGATCACGGCATTATCATTTGAGCAGGCAATTACTTAGCGTGCGCTCTGTGTTGGCTTGATTAGCCCCATATCATGCTCACGTGTGTGCCCATGGCTTGATGTGATGCATTTTTAAATAGTTCCTGGTCCATCTTAATAGTAGTTCGGTGTTTGGTGTATCCAACTGTTGTCTAAGCTGATCCTTGAGGCAAAAGATGTAAAATTCTGAACGTGTTATGGGCTGGCAAGTGCAAGCTTGAGTACACCTGTACTTGCCCCACGTCATAAACGTCACACGCATGCATGTTGAGTGAGGCCCCTTGGGCATTATCATGTTGCGTGATCATGAGGAAATATGGGATTCAGTTGAAAAGAAGCTTGGGTCTTAGTAGAAATGAAGCCATTCCGGTAGTCAACGGCTGTTTCATGATGACATGTGTTTTCCAAAGAAGAGATCTTGTTTTGAGGATATATTTGGTTCTGGGAATGATGCTTCTATATCAGTAATCTCTTTGGCTGGCAGTGATTGAAGGGACTTTACTTTAGGAGAATAGAAGTCAGAACTGGCCGCAAGAAAATATAATCATACCAGGATTTGAACTTTGAAGTCTTCAAAGTTGAGGATTTCACTTTAGGGGATTAACCTGAAGAAAAAGGTAGGGGTTTTCAGATTTCAGAAAACAGCGTAAATATTACATTATCACCATCTATTGCAAGTATAGGGAAGAAAGTTGGTTTCCCATAGAAATTGAATATATTCTGGTAAGCATCGTATTTCACATAGTGTATTACTTCTCCTTCCTCTAGTTATACCTGAAAACTTGGGTTTTTCTTAAGCTCCATGATAAAAGAAAGGGAATTAATGTTTGTCCCAGAGAAAACCAGCAAGATGCGTGTGACCTTCCAGTAACAGTACAAAGAATGGAACAAGGTCAGTCTCCTTTGCAAAGCCGACATGTAACAGCAAGAAAAACAAATAACTCTAAAATGCTTATAAATAAATCATTTGTTAGGACCAAACTTCTTGGACTTTTGCTCTATATTCATTTTATTCTAGACCCTTCAATTCATCTATAGTAATAAACTCCTAGTCTTTAGCTTTCTGGTCCCTGGAGCTATTAAGATTGTGATCTGGTTTCCATCTTTCAACAGTCTGTGTCCATAGTTTTCTAGAGGTTTTTCTTTGGTTAAAAAAGCTATTTTCTGTTGAAATTTCACTTAATGGACCACTCATGACTATGATGTTAATCTTAGCTGCCGCTTGCTTCTGACATCGAGTAAATGATCGGGTATTCCAATGACATAACAGAAAGCAGAAATGAATTGTATTGAAATATAATGTGAGATGTCCCCATTTCAAGATAGTTGTTTATTGGTCCCTACTGAATTCCATCCCATGCTGCCTTGTATACACAGAACTAGACACAAAAATCTAATATCCTGTTGAGTTTAAAAGACTACCATGGCAATTAGGTAACAACTATATTTAGAGATATATTATGCCTTCTCACTTGATGGTTTTATCTTCAGAGCTATGAAACCTTATTGTATTTTATTTAAAGGCACACACATGGATTGCTGTGGTGGATGGGTACCTTGGGCACTTTATGGTGCCAACGGGTCATGAGACAGTGGAAATCAGGGATTTAAGTAGAATAAAATTTTAGTTTGATTCTTACGGTAACTGTTACAGAGAATTTTTGTTCCAGAATAAAAAATTTAGCTGGTCTTAACGTGTGAGAACACTATATTAGGCAATGAAATTCATTTTCAATTAGATTTTATGTTCTTACAGTGAAGTCTTAATTCTTATTTTGCATGGTTTGCTAACCTCTTCAAGCTTAGAATTCTATCATTTACTACTGGAGCATCTTGAAAACCAATTGAGACGTTGGATCTCTTTTCTTCTTAAAGCTAATAATCAACGTCACTTTCCTTGTTACATGTTACTGGTTAGAAGAAAAGGGTTAGGCAGAAAGGTTCATTTTTTATTTTTAGAAGCGTTCTTTCATGATAAATTTGGTTTCCAGTAAACAACTCTGAATTTGGTTTTAGGTTTGGGATTAATATTAAATATTTTGACCTCTTTGTTTTGTTTTGAACACTTATTCGGAAATTATTTGTCATATGTTCGATAATATTTAGGTTAGTTGAAATTTTCCACATTTACGTACTAGTTATACCAGGGTTTAGAATCAAAGGTTTCGCTATCAGTATTGCCAATAACGATTGTCGATATCGACAATATCGGCCCCAATATCGGCCGGTATTATAGAGTGAATATCATAATGACTACCTCAAACCCTGATGCCATACGACAATTGGCATCCTATCGATAAAGTTTGATAATTCCTTCATTCATGCTTGCTTAACCTCTGAATGAGGAGTTAGGTTTCAATGATGATTATTTGAAATTTGGTTGGTATACGTTGTTAGCTCACTACCTCTCTAGTTAAGCTTTGGGCATGGTTTAAAATCTCGATAATACCAGTTGTAGGTTTTTGGTATTGAAATCGGCAATATCGGTTGTTTTGGCTTATCAATCGGCAAATATGTGATCGTATTGAGCTTGAACTTTGGTATCATGCGAATTTCAAATCTTGCTTTTTGGGTAAAATAGTTTCCTTAGGTTTAAAAATCACAGTATAAGTATTGGCATCGGTCAATGGTTTATAGTATCAATATCATCAATAATGTTATCCCAGTCATCAATGACTGCAATACTCGCCGATTTTACAAGGTTGATATCGTCTCAGATAACTAAAAATACACTATCAATATATATGGAATCAGACCATATTTGAAACCTTGGCTTCTGGCCTGTATATTACAACCAGCTCTGAGAGGTACTGTCTTATGTTTCCCCCACGGGCCAGCCCCCCTAAAAAACACACCCACCCACACCCCACCCTATAATTTACTTTTCGATTGCAAAGGAGTCATGTTTGAGATGGAGCCCTTCCCACGTTGTCCAAAAGCCCACATTACAATTACTGTTATAAAATTGTTTTTGACAGTGCTAATAAGCCATTTCTCCAGTCAGAACTTAGTTTTCAAATTCTTTTGCTCCTATAGAACTTCATTTTCCCATGAACTTGAGAACAAAGATAGTATACATTTATGATTATTGAAACAGTTGATTAGCAACCACCAATCCTTTTCAGAGAAATAGTGTGGTTCGACACCGCAACTGCTAGCATCAGTTTACTTACAGGGATTGGGCGTGTGTTATTAGGTTGGTTAAGATGTAAGCTGGGTTTTGTCTTTCAGAAGTCATTACTTATAATTTTCAAGTGGGTGATTTGATTTGAACAACATTACAGCTGTTTTTGTAGGTTGCCTTGTCACTCAGTAAACTCTCGACTCTTAACATTCTTTGCCTGTAGTTGTTCCATACGTGGTCCAGTTTGTTGACAGGATGAAGAAGAAGAAGGAATGAAGATGGAGGAATTAAATGCTAGAGACTGGCAGCCACACCCATTCCTTCAAAATAGTTGTAAATATTGGTTTTCCCCTAAATCCAAACATTACATAATGCTAACACTTGATGTTGGAGTCCTAAAAGACTACCCAATTCAACACTTGACCAAGATACACAATTTTACATATATCCACAATTTTAACACCACTTCATGATGGGTTTGCCATCAGAGCTATAAACAATTTTAGACGGTTAAAAATAAGAGAAGTGCACATTCTCTCATCGGATGTCAGAGATTGCAACATAATCTTTGTGTGTGTTTTCTTGGTCGAGGAGGTGAGTTGTCAGGTCTTGGTTCATCGTCTCCTGGCTTCCCGCTCTCTTCTCTTCGCTTTTACCCCACAGGACAAAGTAGAGACCAATCATGATGAGTATAGATCCAATGAGGCTGCAGTTTTGGAGCAAAACAAGGAATTAAAGAACTTGTCTGATGGATGAATTTTATTTGTTGTCGTATCATTAACCTATCTTTGTCAACTAAAGAGCTATTTTTATGCAGCTATCATTCACGCATTATGCACATTATGTAGTAAGTTTTTGATACTATAGATTATTGAATTTATTTCTTTAGTTTTTCAATTCTTACCCTCCAGAGTACAACTGGTCACCAAGTACGAGGGATGCCATGATGGCCACTGCAACTGTCTGGACTGGCTGGAACACAGCAACAAATAGGGGGCCTCCTCTATCAATGCACCAAATCTGAAGTGAGAAGGAGATGCCTGATGCCACAAGGCCCTGGATGGAGAGGGGAAGAGAGAACATATATTATCAGGTACCCCCTATGTTAAAAACTTTACAGATGCTGAATGAGTTTGTGAAATTACAGCATAGAGGATGGTGCAGAGCTCCCCTCCTGAATGGACTTTCCACCTCTCGATGTCAGTTTCTGTGAAGGCCGCGATCGCCAAGAACTGGATCAGCCCAAAGAAGACGGTGAATGCAATGACTGAGAGCCTGGCCGGGTACTGCTTCAGCACTGGAACCTGCCTCATGAAGAGAATATTCACAATCTCAGTATTGAACCATTTCCGGTTTTAACTGTTTCGATCCATGTTCATTTAGGTCTATCTCTAGTTCTTTGTTGCTCTGTAAACTATTATTGATGCGAAATTGTTTCGTTTCTGTGAGGATTGATGATGGATATCGAAATGGACCTGAAGGACCATCCAGCCTGACCAGCCAACGCAGTTTCCAAGCATGTAGACACAGCCCAGGGTCCAGTTGAGTATCTGGCTTGAAGGAGTGATTGCTGCCAGGGTGAGGTGTGGGTGGGTGGTGAGAAGAGGAGGTCCCTTGTAGAGAGTAATGACTGTGGCTCCTACAATGCTGCCCACAGTTCCACAATCTTTGCCACCCCATGCCTCTTCTTTATGCTCACTTGCTCAAGCCTGAAACCCCGCGCGCTCGTTATTGAGATTCATGACATGATGTCAAAATTGAGTTAAAACAAACCTTAGAGCTGCAGCCATGGCAAAAGTGATGGCTGGCACTGAATTTTGTATGGCAGATGCATAGGTTGGAGACAAGTAATACAATCCCAATAGATAGAATCCTTGATTAGCAGCTATCCTGAAAATTCGGAATAAGAAAGAAGAAATTGTGGTTAAGTTTTGACAATTTTTTACTCAAAAAAAAAAAAAAAAAAAAAAAAAAGTATGATCAGCTTTTCATACCAAATTTCTGGCAGAGGAAACTATGGACAAGAGAGGGACTTACCCGCATATTGCGAGAAAGAAGAAATAGACCAGCAAAGAGAAGGTAAGAGGTGGCCTGTCCTTCCTGAGGGAACAAATGAACCAAAAAACAAGCTTTAGAGACATGCATGAATTTCAAATTCAAGAGGGGATCTAATGCAAAATTTAAGGCCTGCTTACTTCTCAAGGAAATAGGCAAAAGGGGCCAACAAGGCAAGAGCAATGACATTCCTGTAGACAGTGAACACAATCTTGCTGACCCCCATGTTGAGTGCAGCCCTGGAGACTATGTGGAACCCTGCGTAGCAGCACTGTAGTGCTAGTGCACCTGTGAAGAGCTTTGCCTTCTCTGAAATCTTCGAGTCTCCCCTCATTTCTGTTTCTCTGTAGAGGATAAGATTCTTGCCTTTTTTTTTTGGGTGCTTTCTTGTGGTGAGAGGAGATTGATTATTATTAGCAAGGGGCTTGTATAGCTGCTCTTATTGAATGCTTGACTGTGACCGTGTTTCTTGTGTCTCGCTGTGAATAGATCCACGACACTGGGGGGCGGATTTGCCACCACACTGAAAGAGGAAGGCATCCTACAAATATTTACAAGTTTTTTATTATTATTTTTTGACAATTTTATTCTAGGTGAAAAGTTCAAAATACCCTCTTTTCCCGCCCGCTCGCCCCCGCGACACTGGCCTCCCCTCCCCGGCGCTCCCCCTCGACCTCTTGATCCCCCCCACCCCCCAACTGTTCGGCCGGTTTTCAGTCGAACATGCATGTTCGGCATTACGACCGAATCTGGCCGTTGTTTGTTTCGGGGGGAGGGGGCGAGGTGGCTCGCCAACGAGGGGGGAGGAGAGGGGGGAGGCCGAGGGTCGCTGTCGAGGGGGAGGTCGAGTGGTCACTGACATGGGAGGGAGGAGAGAAGAAGAGGGTATTTTGATCTTTCTTGTTTTTTTTTTTTTTTCCCCTTTCAAGGAGTGTCTTTATCAAATTTAAGAGTGCCTTGATGCTAAGGGTGCATTCCTTGTTCTTGGGGTTGGCAATATCCGCTCCCATGAGACGGACACATTGTCTCTCTGTACGCATGAATGATGAGATGCTTATGTCATTAAATATATTTTTGTATTGTGTACTGTGTGACTTTGAAGTTGTTTCAAATTATTGTTTTTTTCTTCATGGGGGAAAAAAGGAGTACGTTGACATCAGAGTTGGAGCAAGTTGCCTCCTCTAAAAGCCATTTTTGCCCCCAGAAGTGCCATTTTGCCTCCCGCGTCTTTCTCCCCCCTTGTGTCCCGCCTGACTGGCAGGTCACGTGATTGCCACGTCATCTAAAAATTTCAAACTCAAATAAAATCCTCTCTGTTACACACAAATATTTCCAGTCCAGGTCTGAGCCAGAGAAATCGCCGCCCGTCGCCGCCCTGCGCGTCGCTCGCTGCCGTCCGTCCCGCGCTCTCTCTCGCTCAACGATCAGAAAAGGTACTATCTTGGCTTCCGCCACCGCCCGCCCCCGCCTCTGTTTCTTGATCTTTTTTGGTTCTTTCTCTGAGCTCCTTGCCCCGATTTTTTGCTCTGGGAATGTTTTAATTGGATCAGATGTGTTTTCAGAGGGAGGAAGTTGCTAGGAGAACTGAAATCGTACGATCTTTGGCCTTGATTGGGATTGGTTTGAATTGGGTTCTGATTTGATTGGGCTTTTTGGAGTTTTGGAATGGTTTTGGTGTTTTTAGGTGTACTGAATTGTTTGAACGTGGATGATGGTAAAGTTGGATTTTGATTGTGGGGTTTGGGGAGAAGTAGATGGAGAACTTGTTTATGTGATTTCAGTGGAAAGGGTGCTTCAAATTGAAGATTTTAAAGAGGTAGCTTGTCTGCAAACAAGATATATTCACATTGTTGCCACGTTACTGTTGGGTTGTGTCTCGTATCCGGTGTATGACTCTTCGTCTACCGCATGGATTCATGCATGACCTTTTGTATCCCTATGTTTTGGAAGACTAAATGGTAGCATGCCTCTTCATCTACTGCATGACTCCTTGGATTCCCCATCAAATGGGAGGTGTAAGTGGTGTGGGCTACCACTTATACATATAGACCTCTTTGAAATGTAAGAGGTGGCTTGGTAAGAATGTAATGCTCTCATTGTGTGAGAATGAGAGAGGGATGTGAGAGAGTGTTATGAGATGGGGAGAGCGAGGTTAAAGAGATGAGAGCTCTCTTGTAATCCTTGTAATCTCTCTTATAGTGATCTCTTACATCAGTGCTTCGTGGAGTAGGCCGAAATTGGCCAAACCACGTAAAAATCATGATGTCTTCTTCTTGTGTATGTGTTATCTATCTTGTGTGCTCGGCATTGATCTTGTAGCTCGTTGAGATCGGATTTGGGAAGGCATTAAAATCCCCAACAGTTACAAACTCAGATACTAATGCAGAACCTATTAGTTTGTCTTAAATGTTTTAGCATTGGTTTGCAATTACGTGTTCTTAGAGATACATCATAATATGCTATTGTTTTTTGTAAATATAATGTTTGTGTGAGTACTTTTATTACCAGAATATTGAGATTTATGCAATATTAGTTGTCATGCTGTGCGTTGCTTCAGTGAAAACTTTGTTACCATGCCTAGTGTTGCTTCTGGTGTTGATTCATACAAAGGTTGTAGCTCATGATAACATTGTCGACCTTTTCCGATGGTTGATGGTTACCCAGGCTTATGGTTACAAGTTATAGAACTAGACATATCATTGTTAGGTCTCATATCCTTGTTAGAGACTTATAAATTTCCTTCTTTCCTTCTTTTTGGGTAATAAATAATTGAAAATGGTACTCTTCATCTTAACTTTTTCTTTTTAAAAGAAATACTAAAATTAATATTTTGTTGTGTTATTTGTAAAAACAGTATGACAGATATTGAAGATTTAGATAACTTAGAAGATGTTGAAGATTTGAATAATTGTTTGGTTGATGAGAATGAGGAATAAGCATCAGCACATTGAGCCCAAGATTGGTATGAAATTTGATGGGATAGTTGAATTTTATGAGTTCTATAAAAAAGTGCAAAGACCATTGGATTTTCAATGAGAAAATAATCCGCAAGTAAGAATGTAGCATGGATTGTTAGAAGTCTAACTCTTGCACGTTCTCGAGGTGGCAAACAGGATAATACTTTTCAAAATTTTTAAAACCCAAGCGATCTACAGGATTGAGTGTACTACTTAACATCACGATTTAATCTATATGGAAGATGGGAGATTTCTGTGGTTGTTCTTGACCATGTCATAAGATGAGCCCCTTAAAAAACCGTTTATTTCATTGTAATCGAAGAATTGGTGTAGATGTGATACATCAAATCAATCTTAATGACTCAGTAGGAATTAGGATGAATAATTTTTTTGGCTTACTAGTCCATGAGGCAGGTGGATATAAGAATATATTGTGTGATGAAAAGGATTGCAAAATTTTAGTTGGAGAATTAAGGCGTCTACGACTTGGCGAAGGAGATGTTTCAGCGATTATGAGATATTTTTCGAGAATGGTTGCAGAAATCTTAGGTTTCTTTTTGACATTAAATTGGATGTTGAGAATCATTTGAAAAGAGTATCTTGGATAGATGGTAGGAGCAGAGAAGCTTACAAAGAGTTTGGTGAGGTTGTCACTTCTTATACCACCTACTTAATAAATAAGTATGATATGTTATTTGCTCCATTTGTTGGTGTTCGCCATCATAAGCAATCAATTTTACTTGGTGCATGTTGATTTCAAAAGAAGAAAAAAGACTTATTTGGCTATTCAGGAAGTAACTTGAATGCATGAATGGATGTGTTCTGCAAGGAATAATAAGACCAAGATAGAGTCATGAAAAATGGAATTGAGATTGTTTTTGCAAACACTAGGCACAAATGTTTTATAACATATAATTAAAAAGCTATCAGAAAAGTTACAAAGATACACTGAATATGAAACCATCAGTTCTACTATGAAAAGAGTGGTGTATGATATATAAAATTCAGTTGAGTTTGAAAGCATTGGAATGAAATGGTTATGTATGAATTGGAGGATTGTGAATAATTGAGTGAACTGTTCAAGGAGAGAAAGTGAGGGGTATTTTGTTATGTCAAAAACAACTTTTGGACAGGAATGTCAACTACTTAGCAAAGTGGAAGTGTGAATGCATTTTTTTTGATGAACTTGCCCATTCAAAAACAAATGTAAAGCAGTTTGTTGAGCAGTATGAAAATGCATTAAGAAATAAGGTAAAAAAGAAGATATGGGCTGATGTTGACTCATTTTCAAAATAAATACATACTGCAACTAATTATATGATGAAAAGATATGTAATGTTCCACCCACGGCGGGTACGTGGTGCTACTATGATGTACATACGCAGGAAGAAAAAACCCTCACATATGTACGCTAAACATTAGTACAAGTAATAATCAGAGTGTGAAAGCATAGTGATAATATACATTCCAATAAAATTATATAAATGCACAATTATCACATAGCGCGATCCAATATTATAAAAATATTACATCACGAAAGGTGCGGAATTTAAATTACAAAATATGAACAATACAAAAGATACGCATAAATTACAAAAGAAAATCCTGCGATCTGGTCAAAAGTGAGGAGGTAGGGAAGGAGCTACAACTAATTTGTCTTGCGAAGCAAGCGTATAAACGCTTTTGCTAACGCACGTGGCGAAGCCACGCTCACATGAAGCTAAACGTACGCGGCAAAGCAAGCATGTGAACGTTTTGCTAACGCAGGCGACGAAGCTATGCTTGGGCGAATTTAGCGGTAAAGCCTTTAGCGTTAAGCTCGCTTACCAAGCAGAGCGAGAAAAATCCGAAGGTTAAGTTTGAAGACTGAAGTATGGCCCGAAGGTTGAGGCTGAACGTTGGAGAAATGAGAATGTGAGAGAGAGAAAGAACGTGAGCGAGACAAAATAAAAGAGATAGAGAGAGAATGAGAATGTGAGAGAGAATAGAAGAGATAGAGAGTGAAAGAATAAGAGAAAGAGAGGAAGAGAGAACAGAGGAGAGAGAGAAGAGGGAGTGAGAAAGATCCAGATGAGAGAGAAGAGAGAGTAAGAGTGAGAGGAGAGAAACTAAGGGTGAGAGTGATAGAGAGAGAAAGGAGAGATGTGAGAGAGAGAAAGAGAGAAGAAGCGGGAAAGAGAGGAAAAGGGAGCAAAGAATGAGAAAGAGGAGAAAAAGAGAGATGGAGAGAGAGATTGGGAGGTATGCCGAGAAGGGCTGGAGCCCTGGGTGGCGCGACTAGGGCTGCTCGGGCGACAGCTTGACGGGGGCTAGGCTGCATGCAAGGGGCCAGAAGAGAGAAGAAAGAGGGGTGATGGAGGTGGTGGCTGGCTGGCCAGGAAGGAGGAGGGGGATGAGGAAGAGAAGAAGATAATGGTGGTGGTGATACTGGAGGGGATGATGGTGGCGTTGATGGAGATGGTGGAGATAAAGTTAGTATGGGTATAATGGTTGAGGGGAGAGAGGAGGTGGTGGAGTGGTGTTGTGGTGGCCGACCTTGGCGGAGGAGCTGGTGATGGTGGACATGGTGGTGATGGAAGGGAGGGAGAGGGGATGCCGGGGGTGAGGTCGCCAGTGGTGGCGGCTTGGGTGACCAGGTGGTCGTGGAGGAGAGGGTGATGGTATTGGTGGCGGAGGGTGGTCGGTTATGGAGAGAGAGGGAGAGGATTTAGAGAGAGAGAGAAACGAGGAAGAGAGAAGAAAAGAGAAGGAGAAGATATGAGAAGAAAGGAGAAGGATGTGGAAGGAAAAAAAGGAAAAGAAAAAGAAAGGAAAAAAGAAGAAAAGAAAAAGGAAAAACAAAGGGAAGAAAAAGAAAAGAAAGGAAAATAAAAATAATAAATAAAATAAAATAATAAATAAATGAGCCAGGCTCGGGCTGGGCTCATGGCCATAGAATATGGCCCACAGAATATGAAAAAATAGAATACTATAAGCGAAAAGTCGGGACACGTACGTATTCAGAGAACTGGGTGTTACAAGATAGATTTTGGAAGTCTACAATTTATAATTTAAAGAATTTTAAGCTGAATTAATTGGGAAGATTTACTGTGAAATAGTAAACTATCGGGAGGGACTAAGGGTGAGTGAGTATATCATTCGAGAGTCCTTTCGGTCGAGGGACGACAGAATGATTTCAAAATTCTTTATTGTTTCCTTTAATGCAGAGAATTGTGAAGTTTAATGTACTTATAAGTTATTTGTGTTTAAAGGTATACTTTGTAGCATGTCCTTACTAATTTTATCCGTCATGAAGTCAGCTTACTTCCATATAAGTACATTCTAATAAGGTGGTGAAATGATGTATGGCGAACCCACTCGAAAATGAAAGTTAAATTTAGTAGTTAGGAAAATACAATCGAGCAATTGTACTATCACGAGTTGTGTTTTACATTTAGTGAGGTTGCAGATCTGACAGCCCCAATCAATCATGAATATGATGGTGTTAAAAATTGAATAGGCAATAAGTTAAAAAGACTACAACGAAGTGAATCATCTCTGAAACCAAAAGAAATTTCAAAGACTCGTGTGTTTGTGAAAGAAGAAAAATGATGAAGAGGATGGATGGGATCCACTGTTACAGACTCGTAAAGGGAGGTATAAAAAATACAAAATTAAGCGTGCAATAGGCGAAGCAAAAAGAAATTAATCATGATGGCAATGTATCAGTGAATATTGGAACTCAAAATCAGACACAATAATTCACATAGGGCCTGTTTGGTTAAGGGTGGAAGTGAGGAAGTAAGGAAGTGAGGAAGTGGTATTAGTTCCCTTTGGAACTTGAGAATTGGTTAGTAAGTTTTCCGGTGTTTGGATGTTGTTGGGAAGTGTGGTTTGAAAAATGTTATGTCTTTTCCGGTGTTTGAATGCTAATGGAAAGTGGAGGTGGAAAAGTTGACCACAAAGTTGACCGCAAAATAATATTAAAATAAAAATTAATTAAAAAAATAAAAAATGGATTGTAATTAGAATGCAAGTGAGCTTTACATGACTAAAAAATTAACTGTTTTATGTTACAACTTATTATAAATGAGATTTATATGACCACAAAATTAACTGTAGCACTCTGAAAGTGAGGAAATGGTTGTGTAAAAGAGAGAAGAAAAAAGGAAAAGAGGTTTTCTTATTTTTCTTTTCCGGTGTTTGGATAGATAGGAAGTGAGCAATTATACTTCCCCATTTCCTTACTTCCGCCCACTTCCTTGCAACCAAACACACCCATAATCTCAATTCAGTGTTGGAACTTTCACACAAGAGAGTGTGGTTTCAAATTCTTACATGTTACAGCCAAATATGGTACGACTATGAGGGATATATTGGCTGACACAACAACTCACACGATTTCAAGTGGGTATTAGAACTTTCACATAGGAGAGCGTGGTCTCAAGTCCTTACATGCTACAATCAAATATGGTGCAATCATGGGGAATGTATTGGTTGACACATCAATCACACAGGAACATTCTTTGGTAAAAGATATTCAGATGTACTGTAAATGTTTGTTTTTCTTTTTAATTGTTATAGGATTCTAAATCTGCATAAATGTTTGTTTTTCTTTTTAGTTGTTAATTGTTATGGGATTCTAACTCTATGTATGGATTGCAGAAACCCCCCAAGAAGAGACATTGTCATGCGCAATCATTGAAACACTATGTGTTCATCTAATGGTAAGATTCTAGCTCTCAATAGCAAGCTTGGTGTTTTTTAAATTCTTTATCTATTTTCTCAGTATGATGGAAAAAGACTAATCCTTGGCCTCTTTTTTTATTCGTGTTTACAGTGCTCTCTTCAGCTCCAAGCCCTTGAAGTCAAGAAGTTAATGAATATTTTGGTTGTCATAGTTGGAATCTTTATTAATTATGCTTATTGTTATGTAATTTATATTAAATCCTAGACTTATTAGGATGTATGTAATATTGTTGATACTCTGAGATGAGCAGCATGATCTTGATGTATATCTGCATGTGTGCATTTCTAGTTTTATCACATTACTGAAATGTCTAATAGCAGTTAAAGTTTGTAGCATCAGTGTGGACTGCAACATTGACAGTTTAATGAAATATTTGTTCAATATCTTTGTCAAATTATGTTCCTTGTATGTCTCAGTTTATTGAGTCAGACTTGTGTTTGAACAATTTATTTCTTCATTTTGTTGTTTGGTGGTGTCAAAGTTTTGATGATGGCTTGATTTCTTTAAACTTTAAAGAGTGATGTTTTTGGTCTTAAATACATTGGTTGTATCAGCTATCACATCAACTACTACATGAAAATTTCTGAGAAGTTGAATGGTTGAGAATATGTACATGTTCCATGTCATGTATAGGTCATGGGATAAATTTAAAATTTCTTGTGTCACTAAGATTGAAATTTCATGAGTACATATTTATGCATTATCCTCCGTGCTGAGGTCACTCTTAGGAGCGGTCGCACTAGCATGTCAAAAGGTGAATCTTTAGAGGGTATCAGAGAGAGTGGTGTGTCAGTGAGCTTTCGAAAGCTTCAATTTGCCTAACGCTTTGAAAATCTTGTTGCAGCTTTTGAAAGCTTCATGAAGCTTTTGAAAATAGTTTGTTCAGATATCTGTAGGTTGATTGAATCTTTTGAAAGCTATATGTCAGATTTTTCAGTATCTTTTCAAAAGTTATATGCCAGTTTATGGAGATCTGAGCAAAATGCTTTCAAAGACTTCTATGAAGCTTTCGAAAGCTTAGTGATATGTCCACATACTGACACTGAGACACATGTGCGCACACTAATACCTTTAGAGGATTTTCACCTTTTGCTACGCATGATACACTTTCGAAAGCTGTATGCCAACATACATACACAAGGTGCAATTGCAAGCTTGCAAATTACATAAGCAACCAAATTACAAAATTCATTAAACTCTTCCGAGTACTACATCTCTCTCAATTCATTCATTCATGTGACAAATAATTTCTTATTCTCATACAATAATAATCTTGACAATCACAACTAAAACAATCACTCACAGAATTAATTTCAAACTTCTAAGTAGATCTTCCACACAATTTTAAACTTTGTCAATTTTTTTCAAAATATTATTAATTGATCTCTCTATTCTTTCTACTCTCATGGACAGACCGTCTTAATCTCTTTTCTCATCTTCAAGTCTTCATGTTCTGAAAACCATTGAAAAAGCCAGCCAGCCTCCTTTGAAATGAAGTTTGCACACCCATAAAATCTCTTATCTCTATTATTTTTTTTGTAACAAGTAAAATTTTTAGCCTCCAAATAACAACGGCACTTAAGATGATTGATGCTCACTGATGCATAACTCATTTTGAACCTGCAGGAGAATCAACAAATAGAAGAATCGACACTCATAGTTATTGATATATATGTTTCTAAATAAAACAATCATGCTAAATAGATCAATTTCATGGTAACTAACCTCAAAATAATTTTTAAAACCATTTTTTACACCAATAAACTACCTATTATCAAGGAAGCAAACATGTCCTAAATACTTTGTAAAGCCAAAACTGAAGAAAATATCATAATCAAACAGTTAAAGCTTGGAGTTTAGTGTTAGCTCAAAAATTCACACAATAACAATGCACAATAATTGTCCACATAACCGAAGCTGAAGAATAACTTTTATGTTAGCATGACCACCCGCTCATGACCGAATTGCGCGAAATCTCAACCCAAATCACAACCAAAATGCAACTTCGGCATAGAAAAAACTCAACTCGGGAAAATACCAACAACAAGGCTAGATCTAGAACCATATCACCAGATCCCACCATGTAATCATCTAAACTCAATCTAATCTAAAAAGTCGAGCAAAATCAATCAGATCTCTCTCTCTCTCTCTCTCTCTCTCTCTCTCACACACACACACACACACACACACACACACACACACACACAGATGTAGACTGAAAATATTTGTGTGTGTGACAAAAAGAGGGGATTTTCTGTGAGTTTGAAATTTTAAATGACATGGGGGAGAAGAGGCGGGAGGCAAATAGCATTTCTGTTTTGTTCCCCACCCACCCACCCACCCACCCCCTCTCTCTCAGAAAATTTTCTATTATTTTTCCTGACACCGTAACATTAATAACACTAAAGTATTTTAGCTTTAAGAAAAAGGTTGGTGACAAGCAAGAAGAATGTTTGCTCTCTCGAAGAGAGATTTGACTAGCAAGCAAATTGTTGCATGTGAAAACAAATACTGCATCTTTCTCCTCAGCATTTCAATTTCGAATCACTTTAACTGGTCCTCGGGAAAATTTCACGTATCTCCCATGACAGCAACTCCACAATCATTTTACCAATCCGTTAAGAAAGTGTCATGGATCTTCATAATACATGAAACAAGACAAACTGTTGCGAACGAAAGAATTACGTATTAAGACATCTACATGTGCATACATACTAGAGCCATAGCATTGATACACAGTTAATTCAACCCCATTTCACGTGAGATACAGTAATTTGTACACAAAAAAAATCTCTGCTGAAGGAGTAAGTCAGGTGTCAAACTAATGATGGAAACTGCAAACATGAAGTTGTGAACAGGGAATCAAATTGTCATGTGGTCCTTCAAAGGTGGCAATGGTCTCCTGAGACTTTTTAATATGGCGTGAAAGACCATAAACTAAAACAGCTTTCACATGGATGAAGAAAACTCCATTGCATGTAGCAAGATCTCACAAAATAATTTTATGCCTGCAATACCTCTAGAGCATCCTCGAGGGGTATGTGACTACGTGCCTATATACAATTCTTAGCACATGCTCAATTAGGTATAATCATTATTTTTCAGGGATAAGTAGGATAATCAGTAACATGTAGACACATAAAAGAAGAGGATCTTAAGAAGTTACTAATATCCTATAAATGGTGAGAGTTCATGGCCCTCAACTAAGTTCAGCATCATCTGCAAGATTCTTGTATGATCCTGTAATCATTCATGATCCCGGTTGAACTGGTAATGATTTTGGTTGCCAGGAACAAGATCCTTGCACTGATCTCATGATTTGATCAAATCTTGACCACTTCAAATTGATCACGACGATTTGAAAAACAGAACGTTCAAAATCCAATTGCCGTTATCAAGCACATGTGATATTTCTGAAGCAACTCAGCTAATAACAAATACAAAAGAACCAGTTGGACCAAAATCCAGCATCTACTCCCTTTGACCCGAAGCTTAAATCTGCATGTCTGATCCCGGCACCAGATTTGGCCAACATTACAGTTGGAGAAGAAGCAACATGAGCCCTGCCACTGCCATTTACTTTCCTGTGGTTAGTAGGTAGCAGAAAGTGCAAGTTGGAGGAGAACCACCATTATCCATCTCCTCCCTATTATGGGAATCAAAACCCCTAAGGCTTCTTTATAATTCAGATACGGGGCGCTCAGTCATGAGCAGCACTCTGCCACTTGGCCTCTACGCTGGATGCATTCACTGCTCAAAAACAGTCGAAATTTACAGAACTAAAGAAAGCAAACGACCAGAATACTGAAGATCATTAGAGATCTTTAAACTGCTAAATTGCAGGGTTTGGCTGCCACCAACCAATCATAACTGAATAGTTTGTCTGTTGGCCACCAGAGAAATACAATGAATAAGATTAGGATAAAGCAGAGTCAAAAAAGATGCTAAAAAACAAATTATTAACATATTATATAAGGGCCCATATAGTAAGATATAATCATAGCAAATGAGCATGGAATGATTCTAGAATAGCAAAAGAAACTAAATTAGCCCAACTAATGTACTAATAATGACAACCTCAATAAATTGACAGTAAAAACCTAAACTGACAAGGAATGCAAAATTCCGCTTGTCATTTAATTTTTTTTTTCAAAAAGGGGGCTGTGTAATAATGATGTAGCGATCCATAGCCAATTTCTTCAGAATCCTTGGAGTACAATGCATCTAAGCCATTACATCCTAAATAATGACACAGTAAATCAGCAGAGGCGGCCTCACTCTAACTTGTTTGAAGAGTTGTAACAGAGAAGAATTAAACTATAGCATACAAAAACAGAGTTAGAAACAAAAAAGAAAAAACCTATATCAACATATGCAATTTGAGTGCTCAGGTAGAACCACTTGCCCGTAACTGTGCCTTCAAAATATTTTCAACAAAAGGTTTAATCAGCGGTAAGAACACATAACATATGAAATCAATGGGTTCAAAACCAACATAAAGAAAAGGCAGTAAACAGTCCAACAGCTTACATAATTATTGAGCAGTGGATCAGATCAACACACCACATCAATGCAAGTGAATAGATATTGTGATTAACTGCATGTAAGATATAAAGTTTGTTCAGTTTATTACCTGCTGGAGATATCTGATTTTGAAATGGATCTTCCAGGTGACCTATAAAATTATATTCGGTAACATCCTCATCTTAGACCAGTTACCAATGCATTCACCCCACTCATTAGCTGCTAATAAAGCTACCTGATCAAGTGAGAATGTAGAGTGATAACATGCTCCACATTTGCTCCATCACAATGGAAAGATAATGGATCTGAAAGCATAAATGATGTTTCTTCTAGCAGACATTTTGACATGGAAACGATTGTCTAGAAAAAAGGAAATGCATTAACTATGTTATAGTAAAAGGAAACCAAAATTGCCTATGTTTCTTGTCTTTCTTCAATTAGTAATACATTCACCAAGATTACTGAGCAGCCATACAAAAATAATTGGAGCTCGTGTCATACGACTCACGGATCAACAATGATTACCCAACTGCCATCACAAAGCAGATGCAGATTCACCTATTTGCAGCACAACCACAAGAAGATCTCTAGGAAAGAAAACTCATCACTTGTCACCAGAAAGAGCATTACCTCCATTACCACCTTTTTGAATACTCTGTGCACGATGAGTGAACTAGTGAGGCTACTGCCAAATGCAGTTGTTTAAGAACGAAGGTGCGGGGTATGTTTGTTAGCAATACTAGCATTCACCAGATGTGGAGCTGAACCCGAATTCGGTTCTCTTGGGCTCCCTGGTGTTGACTGGCTCATTTGAGTCACAACTGGGGAAACAACTTGTAGAGGCGAGCTTACAAGCTCTTGTTGCTTCCAGTATAAAGAGTGATGGGGTTTTTCCTCTTCTAGCTGTATACGCTTCTGCTTTAGGTGTTCATGCCTTTTGCTATCCATGTGCCCAAGTGGTGCATTAGAAGGACCAATCCAGATGTTTTCTGGGTAATGGGACTGACCAATGTGGCAGCTTCGATGTGCCCCGCCCACGAAAGACCCATCTTTTGTTGTCCTAAAAATTCCATTAGTTAACTTATTAATTGGTATACCATCCATTACTCCTGTATGCTGGATGCTTGCCTGCCTTGGCTTTGACCTCGATCTTGCTTGATCTGGGGAATTTCCTCCATTGAGGGACTGGACACCAGGCTGACTAAAACCAGAAATTTGCTGAAGATTATCACCCGTCTGAGACACAGCCAAGGCAGACAAATGTGCTCCCATGCCCATTTCATTGCCTATAGCTCCAAGGCTATGCATCTCGCTCAGCAAAACCTTCTGTTGTTGGTGTTGCTTCAGTAGATGTTGCTGGAATTGGACACTGTATGGACTTATAGAACTATTTGGCAGTTGGCCACCCATCTGTATTTGTGAATTACCCAAGGTGTCTTGAAGACTCAGCATGGATCTTTGATTATGCGAGTGATGCTGCTGCATGGAACTCTGACAAGCAAAATTGCATACTGATTTGGTCCCGTCGAATTAAAACAAGTAGGATCTGTTATTGGAGTGCGTACTTTCTGAGGTGAGAAAAGATGAGGAGGGTTTAATATTGAATTTCTGCTGCCAAGATTACCAACTTGTTTCAGGGACTGGATAGTATCGGGTGCATCACAAGAGAGATATGTATCACTAGAGGCATCAGCAAAACTGGTCCGAGTGGGTCGAATTTCATCATTCTTTAGTTTGTATCCTTCGCGTTCCATCTGCACAACCAGAAACCATTTCATAGTATAGAGAAGATTGTAATGTGTTCCACGACTATAATAGCTGGTGTTCCCACCTAAATCATTGATTCTCTCAACCTAATAATTTGCAATTTGTAACAGTTTCAGGCGTCTTTTAGCTGCAGGTATATCACATATGAACCCCTGATGCAAGTGGCACAAACCTAAACTCTGCCTGGTTGTAAGATCATTTCCAACAGCTTAATAGGCTGTATCCAATTATAGAGAACTACTGAAAAATAGTATTGTAAGTTGGCATATTCTGGGTAAATCCTCACATCAGGTTGACCTCCGGTCTATGATCACTAGAATAGTTGGTTGTCAATAAAATGAATAGACTGGAAACAAAAATTTGGCAACATGCACAATTGATATCTAGATCTAATGAGCCATATTTTCATCCAACACATAAAGACCTGCCTTTCAGAATAAGAGTAGGGAACATACCAATGAAATGAACTGATCAGCAAATAGGTCCGCATGGTGCTGGGGAAAAAAAGAATACCGGGACTTGTGAGTGAGAAGAGACTACAAGTGAAAGATTCTTATTATTGATAAAAAATAAACAACAGAAGACTCACAGGAGAGGGAAATTGTGCGATATGTATGCTGCCTTCTTGTCCAAAGATCAGTTCTGCCCCAACCTCATGGTCATCAGGCTTCTCAGATTCAAACAAGATTAGTTTCCAAGAATCAAAAAATGCAAGCGGACAACTATTTTCTGTAAAGGAAAAGAAATAATGAGGAAAATCAAAAAGTCAGTATAACCTAATTCCTAGCGGTAGGAACAACTTACCTTGAACATATCTCACACGCACAAATGTCATTATACGGGTCTTGCAGATATTTCTGTTTCCCCCGATCAGAAGCTTCGAAATACACGTCTTACCCATCAGAGGTGTACATTCTTCAAAATTTTCCGGCGTTAGAAGGCTGGTCATGTGGGCAAAGGGGAAATGGCATATTGGCTTACTTGTGAGACTTTCACCAACCCTGTTTTTTTCATTGCTCAACCCATGCCTAAAAAGAAACAATACTAAAGAATCAGTCTCACAGAATCCAATATAAACAGAGATGGCAGGCTACTACACTACAAAGACATTTCTCAATTGCCTTCATAATTAAAGGATGTAAAAATAACAAGATGAATTACATATACCTTGTAGCTACCCTAACAATTTTTGAGAGCCTCTCAAGAGTAGAAGGATCACCACTACCTCCAGATAGAGGTAGCACATCTGTGGTCCCTGTAAAGAAACTCTTTGAACATAATTGAAGACTGCTGTCACTAACAGTTGCTGAGGATCCACTGCAACCCTTGTTCAGAGATGTAACTCTGATATGAGACTTTGATATCTTCTTTGTGTTCCGTGGCAAAGAATGGATGACAACTGAACCTGCAGAAGCATTTACAACAGAAGCAGAAGGTACTTGTGCAGCTTTATCCACGTGGCATCTAATATCTGTAACTTCTGTACATGTGCTATAAGAAGCTCGAGTAGGTATCCTATGATTTTCACCCAGATTTGACACAGGAGATCGAACTGAATCCCTAGCTGAAACAAGGGGTCCCTGGGTTGACTTCCTTTTCCGAGAAGCACCAGCCTTCTTGGTGCCCTTCTCAAGAGAAGGGCCAGTACTGTTACCCTGTCTCTCACGGGGCAGAGAGCTTTCAAATGATAATGGTTGCAGTTGATTGGATTTATCACTTGCAACTTCCAGAGCATGGTTTTTCTTATCCACCTCCACCTCTACCTTGGGTAAAATTTTTATTCCAGGAAGTGTTTCTTTGACAATATACCGTGGTCCTCCTTGCTGTGCTAAGGAAGGCATTTGTGCTTCTAGCTTAGGAATTCCCCCAGTACTGTTCCATTCATTTCTGATTGAGGACAGCTGACATCACAAATTCTGGATTGCAGCATGCCCTGGAACCCGATTTGCTTCTCTAATGGAGTAATATACTTCTGTAGTTCCTTCTCAAACAGGATATCCCTTTGACTCGAGGAATATTGAAAATAATTCGGTAAGGGTGTACCTTTCTTTAGCCTTTTCGGAGATGGTTCATGCACAAGCTGATACTCACACCTATCCCTCTTTTCAGGAAGAAAAGTGAAATCTTTCAGTCTGTTGCTAGAGCCTTTGATACTTTGATCGGGTGCTAACACAGAATTGGAATTGACTGCAACCACGTTGGCAGCAGAAGAAGAACAATGGAGTATGGAATTATAGTTTGTTCCGAATGCTACTGGTAAAGTATGATCTGAGACATGGGTCATAATAATATCATTCTGCTGCACATTTGGCATACCCCTCAAGATGGCATGCAGATCTGAAGAACATGTTCCACCTAGTGGCTGGGGTTTTAAACTATCACAACACCCATTCCTTGAGATGTCTCTTGCATGGGTTATATCTGCAGGATCGAGGTTGATTTCTGGTACATCATGCTGCTGTCTCGTTGATATGCCTTTAGACATACCTAAATCAAGCTACATACAAGAGAAAATTTAATAATACTTCAAACCAGTTGAGAAAAATCTACATGCAGCTATGAAATACTTAAGCATTAAGACCTGCTTTTTAAACGGCGGTCTGCAGAGTCTGTTTAGCGATGGATCAGGGCTCAAAAACAGCTCTGGTTGGAGTGCCTTGGTTATCCGGGACTCAACTTCCTGAAAGACAAACAAAAACTGGCAGTTAAATGTAACTGATGCAAAGGAAGTCATCAGAAAGTGTAGATGTACCCAATTCACCAACCAGTATATCATTATAACTCCATGAAGCATCTAAGATTGAGGGCAGGTCCTTCACAACATTTTCCATGCCCATTCTTAGACAAGCTTTCTGAACTTTTGGAAATTCATCTCCTGAAGAGTCATTATCTCCCAGTTTAGACAAAGAGCTCCGATAATCCCACACCTGCATAGATTACCTCATTTGGTCACTATACAACATAGAACAAAAAATACTTGTAACATACAAACAACGGTAACACTATCCCCATACGGGCATGCAAAGCAGTGCCAATGGAGCAGATACGAAGGATATTAATGTATCTATATTCATATTTGTTTTTGTGGCCCAAATACAAATATGGTGCGATCTTAACGGCTAGAAGCCAGTAATGTCTACCACTACAGCCTATACAGATGAAATAATGTCAAGATAAATGTAAATCGTCGATAAAATGGGGTAAGAATCTACATCTGTAGTTGGGCCCAAATCCTGGCCCTGATCCAGTCAGTTCTTTTGGAAAAATAAAAATTTCCAGAGATACCTATGTACAAGTGTGTGCGCGCGCGTGTCAGAAAACATATAAAGCATTTTCTCAAAAACTGGTTCAAACTGAAAAGAGCAGCATTACCCTGAAGTCCCTCTCCACCTTAGTTTGTCATGCTTATAACCATGTGTTTGAAATTGAGTACAACACTATCAATTAGTTGCGCGCGCGCGCGCGCACACACGTATAAGCATGAGCTTTGTGCGCGCGCGCGCGCGTGTGCACTACATGGGATAGGGACAAATGCATCTGCAAGCATGCGTGTGCCTACATGTGCACGTGTACGGTGAAGCATTGTTGTAAAAAGGTCCACTCAAGGGTAAGTATTGTTGTAAAAAAAAACCCAGTAAAGCACCACTTAAGTCCCCGCTTACGCTTTGTCTGTTTTGGGACGCTTTACTCCCTGCTTCAAGTTTTAGAAGATCTTCACATTATAAGTATCAGTTTCTTATGTTGATATTTAATATTGCCATTAAAATTTTAGCATTAATTTCTCATATGCTTTATTAGTTATGTAATTTCTAAATTACTTTTTCAATTTATCAATCTATTTTTAGAAGGCCTTGGTGTTGTTTGCCCCTCATGCCTAAGTCCCCTTGTTGCTTCACTCCTGCTTTCGCTTTCTACAACAGTGGGCTGAGTGTAGTTAGAAAGTATTTACATATAGGATGCACATAGATACGATGTCCAAAGTCATGAAACAAACAAAAGAGGACTCATTTCAGATCTCTATCAAACACATAGCGTATCTTAATTGTTTGTGCATCAAAGCTAATCAACTTCCATTATGAACTAAATAAAAATATATGACCTGGTTCAAGAGAAAGAAGGCAGTGCTCTTGCATATAATTTTCCCCTCTAATATTTATTATTCATCAAAGCCAAAATCCACAATCAGATCCAAAATCAATTTCAAAGACCAAAACTAAGGTCTCATAATAAGTCATGGATACAAAATTTAAAATATATTGGGTATTGATTAGCCAAGAACTACAAATATTGGTTAATTGATTAATCAAGAACTACAAATATTGTGTTCAGGCCATAGTTTGAGTGGAATTTTGAGTTGATAGGGTTGGTTATGGTCTTATGTAATTGTTCTGGGTATAAATGAAGATGTAATCCTTCACAATTTAGCATGGTATCAGAGCCCTAGGACCTTTTTATCTCTGTCCACCATCACCTGATGCACCCTGATCATCTTTCTTCCTCTTTTCAATCCTTCTCCCACCCCCCACCACCAAAAATGTTTTATGGTCATTGGTACTATTCGAAGGACAAGATAAAAGAGAAGCTGAAAATCTAGTGATCGGACGACTGAAATTGTTTTATTCATATCTTGGTGTATTGAAGTCTTATTTAGTGATCTAAGAGTTGATGTACTTTTTGGCATTTCGTGCGATTGATGGGACCCAGTTGGTCTAATTCTAATTGAATATGATAGTTTTGTACTGTGATTGGATATCCTTAAAAGTTCCTCTCATTCTGGGTTTTGTATCTCCAATAACTCCTCTTCACTAAGTTTGGATGTCTGGATATCTTCTTGTATGAGTTTGGGGATCTCAAAAATCCTAGCCCTATCAAAGGAGATGAAAACTTGAACTTTTGGGTAGTCTTTGAACTATGGGTGCGATTCAGTTTTTGGTTAACTCAGATTCAACTTGGTTTGTTTTGTAACTCCAACATCGGTATCAACAATTCAATAGTTTGGAATCAATGTTAGCAGTTCAGTATTTATTTTCAACACATTGGCATTTTAAAATTTTGTTTTTAGTTTTTTGTTAGCCAACTCACAATGTCATGCCATCGTGAGTTTGAATGGGGGTGTTAGACATAATAAGTTAGTCGGTTACAGAGTCCACATAGTATTTGGAGTCTTACAATCTTAACAATTTTGCAAGTGATAGTTTAAGGAGGATTTGGTCTAATATGGGGTCTATATAAGGAGATGTTTGCTCATAGTTTTATGTAGTTGTATTTTGTAATTTTTCTAAGTATCAATAAAGATGTAGTCTTTCCTAGTTTAACAATAACCTTTATCACCCATGTGATGCTTTGACAAGCTCAAATCATCCCATTGTACCATAATCTTAATGCATAATAGCAGCCACAATCATGTAGGAAAAAGTTCACGCACAAAGAAAGGCTACGATGTCTTCAATTATTTTCAATTTCTTAGGAAACATGAATATTTGCGTTGTAGTGTTTTATGACTAGTCTAATTCCACCTTGTGGCTCAGTGGATTTAGTACACATGTTGCACAGTTCAAGAGTTGTCTAATGCATATCCACAAAGCATGCAATACAAGTCAAAGTACAGGCACACGTGACCGCGCTAAATTTTGAGATTGTTGTAAGCCATGTACGTTGTGTATCGCCATCTAATATATATTAATGTCCCTGCATGGGTATCTATATCTAGATTTCAGAATTCTACTTCTTGTTGTTAGAGAAGAAAATATGCCCCCCCCGACCCCCCCCCCCCCCCCCCCAAAAAAAAAAAAAAAAAAAAAAAAAAAAAAAAAAAAAACCTCTGCGGCAAAAGTCCCAAGTATATCCATCCTACAAGTACGTCAAGATCAAAACCTATCCAACATCGAAAATGATCTCCAGCATCCATGACATTATCAGAACCTTAATACTATGTAGCGCAAGCATTACCTTGCCAAAGATTTGAATCTTGGTTTTAGGAAGGTCTCTCTCTCCCTCCCTCCCTCCCTCTCTATGAGTTCTAGTATCATAGTCTACCTTCACAAGTTTCAATATTGGCCTCAGTCGCCATATAGTCTTGGTTCAGAAATTTAGGGAAATCTATATTGGAGTTTTGAACTTTTATTCAATATTGAAAATTAAAATAAAATAGCAAAACAAGCTGTTGAAAATAATTTCTGTACTCTATATCTTGTAGTCCAAAGAATAAATGATCTTACAGATAATTCAAAGTTTAAACCATAATTTCAAAAGGAAGAAAAAAGTGTCTATTGTGGATGATTATGGTCAGGTAATGTAAAATTTAGAGGTATTCTTACTTCCCTGGCATAAGCTTAACAATGTCGCGTGAAAAAATCAATGGTGTAGGAAAACATATGGAAAATGTCATTTTGTTGAAGACCTTGAGGTATAGAGTCTTCCCACTCATTTGAAAAGGACCCAACCAAACTAGGAGATAACTACAAATTGTACAACCTTGTTTGAAATCTCGGTATTGGAATCAGAATTGGCTGACAATTTTTGGTATTGGAATCATCATATCGGCCATATCAGTCATTTCGTCTCGGTGATATCGGTCTTGGACCAAAGAAATTTAATTAAAATGTTTTAAAATCTTTAGATGGTATCATTTTCTCATGTTTTTTAGAATTATTCATGAAATTTGAATCACATTTAGGCAGAGTTTAAAAAACACAATACCTAGTGCAAAGATAAAATATACATGCATAGAGTATTTACATGGAAAAGTGGATAAACTAATTAGATACTGATTTTTCTAAATTTAAGCTTTATGTTTTTGCTAAGTGCTAATGAAAAAATTAAATAATTATTTCATTGGACAGTTATTTAACCTATATTTATGCAAGCAAATTAAATTTTCTTTTTTGCTAACCAACTAATTAGATAATTAATTCATTCTCTAATATTAATTATTACTATATATATCCATGTCCTCTCTCTAAAGAAAACTAAAACAAATCATTTTAGCTAATATTTTTTCTTGGAAAGTCAAAAAGAATTGAAATAAAAAGAAAAAAGAGAAAAAGATTTGTGATTTATTCTATTTTTCATTTTCCAAAAGAAGAAAACAAGCTTTTCAAGGAGGGAAAATAGAAGAAAAATGTAAGATTTTATTAAATGGTTAAATTTGTTGAAAGAAAAGAAAACTACTTAAATTGTAGCGGCAAAAGATTTAAATAAACAAACAGTTAGGTTATTGAATATTACTTATAGACTTTATTTGGAATATGATGATTTTTTCAAAATTTCTTTTTTTTTGGAATATAGGCCATCTGCAAAGCACGGACACGACCAGACCCGTTTTGGTCACGGACACGTGCCCGACACGTCTCAGACACGGTTCAGCCGGACATGGCTCGGCTCATGTCCGCGAAGCGGACCGGGTTTAATCATGTCAGGACAAGGACCCGACACTGCGAAGTCAGGTCTCGGGTCGGGGTCAGGTTAAAAAAAATCAATTCGATTTTATATATTACCCTCACCTCCTTCTCGATCTCTTTCCCCTTGCTGCCGTTCTCTCTCTCTCTCTCTCTCTCTCTCTCTCTCTCGTTCTCTATTGGCGATGGCGACGGCGACGACAACGATGACGACCACGACAACGACAACGAAGAGGAAGGTAAGGTCGGGTTTAATTTTAGGGTTTCAAAGAATTTAGGGTTTTTCATTAAACATTGATTTTGATTTTTTACAGATCTGATTCTCATTGTCGATCGTGTGGAGCTCGTTGCCGATCTAAGGTAATTTCTCCCCCTCCATCTCTCTTTTTCTATCTCGTTCTTGATCTCTCTCCTCTCTCTACCCTCCATCTATTTTGATCTCTCTACCTATCTCTTGTTCGCGGTCTCTCTACTCTATTTACCCCTCCATCTCTCTATTCTCTATCTGTCTCTCTTTGTTCTCTCCCTTCCCCTCTCTCTGTGATCTCTCTTCCCCTCCCTATTTATGATCTCTCTCTAGAGAGCAGAGTGAGAAAGAGTGAGGGGGAGAGAGAAGATCAGAGAGACTAAGAGAGAGAGGCAATGAGACAGAAGAGCAGAGAGTCTGAGAAAGGAGCAGAGAGAGGAGAGAGAAGCAGTGAGACAGAGAAAGGGGAGAGAGGAGCAGTGAGATTTTGAGTTAATTAAATTGCGTAGGAATTATGTATATGATTGCATGATTAAATTGCATGATTTATGAAGGATTTTATGATTGTGTAGGATTGAGTTTAATTGATGTAGGATTTTGATAGTAATTGATGTCTGATTGTGTATGAATTTGAGTTTAAATGATGTGTGAATTTGAGTTTACTCTTATCTCAATAATTTGTTGAATGCTTGTCTTTGGCATAATATTGTTGTGTTGTTGTGTTTAGAAATTAGAGAAATATGACTTCGATAGAAGGTTCAAATGGTCCGGTGAATGATCATGCACCTCTTTGAAAGTTTGTAACTAAACTGGAAAAAATTGAAAAGGGAGGAGAAAATTTGAAGTGGAAATATAGTTATTGCCTTGAATCGTTCAATAGATCATATTCAAGAGTCGAGGCTCATCTCATGCGGATAAGCGAACAAGGAATAAAAATGTATGCAACAGTTAAACCCCACACATAAGGGATATGACAAAGGAGATGGAGCAAGTAGAAATGAGATTAAAGGCTTTTATACCTAGGGACGTAACATTGCCAATATCTTTAACGTTAAGTGTGGCCGGTGAAAGTGCAAGTGGTTCAAGTGCACTAAATAGGAGGGAGGTCAACACAACTGATCAAGCATTCAATAAAAAGGTAAGAGATGAATTAGATTGCATTATTGCGAGGATGTTCTATACCGGTAGATTGTCATTTAATTTGACAAGGAATCCATATATGCTAAGGCATTTAAATTTGTCGCAAACAATCCAATCGCCGGCTAAAATCTCCCGGCTATAACTTTTTGAAAACCACTCTCTTGCAACGTGAGAAATCCCATATAGAGGGCTTGATGAAGTCCATTAGGACCACATGGAAGCAAAAAAGGGTCTCCATTTGTAGTGATGGATGAGCGGATGCGCAAAGGAGACCTCTCATTAATTTTATGACGGTTACCGAAAGTGGCCCGATGTTTTTGAACCCCGTAAATGCCGAGGGTGAAGTGAAAAATCGACATTACATTGCGGAGAAACTTGAAGATTGCATTAAAGAAGTTGGTCCTCAAAATGTCATCCACATCATAACCGATAACGCTTCTGCATGTAAGGCCGCCGGTGCTATTGTGGAGAGTAAGTATCCTGACATCTTTTGGACTCCTTATGTAGTGCACACTCTGAATCTTGCACTTAACAATATTTTAACGGCTAAAATTACGAAAGCAAATGTTGTACTTTATGCTTAATGCAATTAGATCACGAAGGTCTCGAATGATGCCTTGATTATGAAAAATTTTATCATGAGCCATTCCATGAGCCTCGCCATCTTCGATGACTATTCCAAGATGAAGCTTCTTGCGCGATAGCGGAAACTAGATTTGCTTCTTCAATTATCATGTTGAAGAAATTTAAAGTCATCAAAAGAAACCTCCCAGATTTGATCCTTAGTGATCGATGGAACATGTATAGGGACAATGAGGTGGGACAAGCACAATTTGTTAAAGACAGCCCCACATGATTTGTGGTTGGACAAGATAAACTATATAATTGTCTTCATCGAGCCAATTTTATGACATGATAAGGGTCACCGACACCTAAAAGTCATCTCTTCATTTGGTATATGACATGTGGGACACAACAATCGAGAATGTTAAAAGTGTTATATATCGGCACGGAGAAAAAAAGAAAAATAAGCAATCACCTTTTTATGATGTTGAGCATCAAATCTTGGAGCGATGGAACAAGAGTAACACGCCACTTCAATGTTTGACACGCTCTTTGAATCTAAGATAATATCTAAGCTTATGTTATAATTCATTGACTTCAATATGGTTATTCTTTACTGCGATTATTTTTTATGTTAATAGGTATCATCATGATGTTTGGCTTAATGAGAATATAAGTTGACAAGCTCTCCATCAAGACGAAGAGGTCTATTCTAAAAGAAGCAAGTGTATGAAGAGATACAATCCCAACCACGAAGAAAGACGGGTGGTGAGCATGAAATATGCTAGATTTTCGAGCACTTTTGGTGCTTTTGCCGATCAAGATTCTCTTCGTGATAGAGAATTTGTGCATCCGAAGTGTTAATGAGTTCTTTATGGTTCATCAACTCTGAATTTACAAGCGTTGGCCTTAAAGCTTTTAGGCCAACCATACTTCTCCACTTGTTGTGAAAGGAATTAGAGTACATACTCTTTTATTCACTCCTTAAAGAGGAACAAATTAACCCGACACAGGCGGAAGATCTAGCATATGCGCAAAATAATCTACGTTTGCTTTCTCGAAATTCAGAAGAATATAATGGAGAGGAAACAAAAATGTGGGATATTGGTGGAGATGGCTCTGACTCATTTCAGGGTGTCGGTATTTTAAATTTCGCTACTCTTTCTCTTGATGAACCCACTATGGAGGCCGTATTGTTTGTGGATGATAAAAAAGAGATAATGAAGAAGTCATTGGACTATTCTTCGACTTCATCTTGAGACATATGACGGTGGTTGTAATTTTGTTTTGAACTTGTGATGTTAAGTTGTTAACATGGTTCATAACTTGTAAACTTTTGTTCTTTGGTTCTAATAATGTTATAAACTTATGATATTTTATAGTTTATGATTTTGTGCACATATTTATTGGTATTTTAGTTTGTTGATCACTTAATTGAAATTTTATAAATTTATTTTTATATAATAATAAAATGTTTCTTCTCATGTCCTTTTTCTGAATTTTGTCGTGTCCCATATCGTGTCGTGTCCGACACCCGTGTCCGTGCTTCATAGTAGGTTGTAGCCTGGTGCAAGCGAGATTTGAACCTCATACCTCTTGCCACTTCAAAAAGGTTTTACCACTGTGCTACAGAATAATTGCGCGAGTTTTTCAAACTTTAAAAGGTAAAAGATTGACAATTATTACCATAAGTTAATATTTTGAAATTTGAGGGGGGTAAATATTGTATATAAAAGGAGACTTATGAAATTAACGGCCCACACTTAAATTTGCCCATCTCTCTCGCACTAAATTCTGCCCCTCTCTCTCTCTCTCTATCTCTCTTCGCATCTCCCCCTGATCTCTCTCGAGCTTTCTTCGTAATCTCTCTCCATCTCTATGTGATCTCTCTCCATTCTCTCTTGCCGTGATCTCTCTCCAATCTAGCCCTCTCTAACTCTAATCAACCCCGGAATCGACAGGAATTGTGTCATCTCGACCGATTTTGAAATTTCCATCATGATTGCAAGACGATTACATCGATAATGATTTTGTCTGTCTGACTCTGACTCAGCGGCTGATTCTGATACAAATTAGCTCATTCGTATTAGAATCGGCCGATTCCTCAATCCATGTTATAGAATTTATTAAGAGGACCAACAAATATACACTTCCATAAGAGTAATAAAAAAATTACAAAATCTAATCGAATTTGTCAGGTTATTCCAATACCCACCCTAAACAAAATTGTTTGAGAATGACGAAATGAAACTCGGTAATAGCAAATATATAGTTCTTCAGTATATTAGAAATTCCAAATCTTATACTCCAAATCTTATACGAGTAACAAAAGAATCTAGAATAAACTGATAATTTTATGGTAATCCAATTGGTACTTGCTTATTCCATACTATGTTAATTTAGATCAGGTCAGCTCCAGACTTTAATTTGGTTTAACATTAAATCTAAGCATGGTTTGAAAAATCAGCAGATTCTGATACATATCGGCCATATCGTTTTGCAGTCGGCCCAGCCTGACAAGGAATCAGGGGCAGAATATCGGTTGACAGGTCAAAAATTGCTAAAATAATCGATATCAGACAAATTGGTCTCATATCGACCTATACTAGCTGAAACGAGCCGATATCAGGGAAATAGGAAAGAAATTGGAGGCCAAACTTCACAGAAAAGAGAGAAAATTGCTGGGAGAAAAACTAACTTTAGTAGCTGGAAGAAATTTGCAGCCGATGGAGATCTCGTTGAGATCTTCACTGAAGGGGAGGAATCGAAGCCAAAGATTTGTGTGCCGTCAAGAGAGGTGGAGGTCAGAGGAGAGATGAAGGCTGGCAGAGATCTTATTGGGATCTTCGCTTAAGGGGAGGAATCAAAGCCTTAGAATTGTGTGCAGTCAAGAGAGGGGGAGGCCGAAGGAGGTGAAGAAGGTCGCGGGAGAAAGGTGGAGGTCAAAGAAGAGATGACGTTGGAGAGAAGCAGATGTCGGAGTAGAGATGAGGAGAAAGGAGGCGGAGCTTAAAGAAGAGAGGAGAAAGCTGAAGAACCTCGACGAGGAAGTTGGTCGCAGGATCTCGGAGAAGAGGTTGGTCGTGATTGGAGAAGGTCGGCACACGAATCAACGACCAAAAAAGATCGGTTCGCTCTTATTATTATTTTTTCCTTTTTCCTTGTTAGATCTGAGTTTAGGTAGGGCTATATAAAGTGGGTTATTGGGTTTTGCGTTGAGTTATATAACACCCAGCCTGAGACCCAATAACCATGTCCATATTATCTAAGTTAACAAATTAGTTTTAACTAAATTATAACTAACTTATTTAGTTAATGGGCCTTTTAGATATCAGTGCCCCTAATTATGTCGAATTTGAAAAGAAACTCTCAAATCATATGATTTGTGTTGGCCTAAAGGCCTTCCACCCTAGTTTTGATGATGATTAACTCATGTAGTTATGTTTACTAATTATCTTGTGTTGTTTAAGTTTCAGATCTATTAACAAGATATTAGTTGGTGATTAGCTTCAACAAGGAGTTTAGAAGTTTCACAAGTGATTCCAGGGCTTAAGCTTCAAGATCACACATTGCCTAGCCCATGGATGGAGTTTTGGAGCAAGTCAACTTGAAGATGAAGATCATCAAGAAGACTTAGGTATCCATAGTTTAGATAGTGTGTTTAGATCCATTTGTAAAGCTTAGTATAGTTGATATGCTCAAGTGCACACAAACACACACGTTTTATGATTTGGATTTTGGTTTTCATGGATAATAGATCAAAACAAGTTTACTTTATTCTTATGTATATTAGATATGTTCTAGATATACATACATGCTTTAAACTTGCTAGACAAACTTATTTTGACTATCCTATTCATGTTTTGAAAAAATCAAGTTTGATAAAAATACAAGTGTTGTTTTTGATAAAATTTGCAAGACTCAAAAATGAATTGAATATGTTGTTATATGCCTTGAAATTTTTATCACTTATTTGTGTTTCAATATAAAATGATAAAACAAGTTTTGTGGATTTTTAGAAGACTTAAAAGATTTTTTATAAAATATTTTAACTGATTTTCTGGCCCAGAAATCTGTTCCAGGCTTCAACCAGTCGACTAGTCAAACTGACCTAGTCGACTTGGGTGAAGTCGGTCGACCGGGACGGTCGACCGACGTGCACAAATCTGTGCACGTTTGGAGACATTGGGACGATTGACCGTACGGGTCGACCGGGCTGAGAGCAGAACTCTCTGTTTGTTTGGGTCGACCGGGCCGGTCGACCGTGGTTGCCCAACGGTCACATTTTTGATCGTTGGCGGTCGACCGGGCCGGTCGACCGTCAGCCTGTCAGGCTGCCACATCAGCCTAACGGCTAGTTTTCTGATGGGCCTATAAAAACCCCATCTCTTTGGGTTTTTGGCCAAGGTTTTTAGAGACAAAATTTTCAGACTTTCTCTATTGTTTTAAAAGAGCTTTAAAAAGAATTTTATGCTTTAAACTTCCAATCTTTATTATTTTGGGTTTTTGGAAATCAAAGAGAACTAGGTTTTGGGATTTTGATTTGATCTTCTATTTCTATCATATACAAGAGATTTCCCAAGTAGTTTTTCTTTGTTGCTTGTTTCCAAAAACACCTTGTTTTCACACTTGAGCTATCTCTTATCCTATTCTATTAGGATCATTTGTTTTGTGGAAAAGAGAAAAGAAAGAGAGATTGAGTTTGTGGTCTTTGGAACCACTTGTTGTAAACACCCTTATTTTTTGTGTATCCCTCTTAGGTAGAGGTGATCGGGTGATTGGTTTGCTCCCTCTAGTGAGAGGTGGAGTTTGGTTGTAAACCCTCTTCGGTAGAGGTGTTGGTTGTTGTATTGGCTACGGGCCTACCCCTCAGTTGTGAGGTGGTTGTTTGAGAGAGGAGTTTGGTACTCCTAGGGTTGTAACAAATCCTCTTCGGTAGAGGTTCCCTCGGTGGGAGATAGTGGATTGGAAATCCTACACGGTGGTGTAGGCGGGGATGTAGAGCAAGGTGCTCGAACCTCGAAACATATCTTGGTGTTTGCGTTTTGATCCATTGTCTCTCTGACTCTCTCTCTTATAATTGTGCAAAGCATCATTCATATCATCATATCATATTTGCTTGTGTTGAGCATAATTCATATCATATCTATTTGCTTGTGTTGCCATGCATATATTCATATTGCCTATTCATCTTATATGCTTGGTTGTTTGTGTGTGCCTCACTTGTACCTAATCAACAAGAGCTTCACATAGCACCTCAACCCATTCAAGGGGAATCAAGAGGAGTTAGTCCAGAGCCCTTCACGGGGAATTCAGCTACACTTGTTGATTGTACTAAGTGTGTTGCAAGATTTGCATTAGCTTCCGCATTTAGCGCACTTAGTCTTGCATTTAGTTCTAGATTAGCACTTACACCTATTCACCCCCCTCTAGGTGTTTTTTCAATTTGCGCATAAATCACCCAAATCATTTTACTTAAATCAGTCTCTTCTTTCACTTTCTGTTAGTTAATTAACTAGACCTGAGTTAACCATCTCTCTCCCTCTATACATCTGGCATCCTCTCCTCTCTTAGACCCTCTCTCTCTCATACCTCTTGCATCCTCTTGTCTCTCTCACACCCTCTCTCTCTCCTACTTGCATCCTCTCTCTACTCTAAATAAGCTTGAATTTATTCTAAATGTGGTATGGTTGAGAAGAAAATCACTAAAAGAAAAGGAGAAGGAAAAACTTGCTAGTTTAAACAGAATATTTACTTTTGTTGAGGTCAAGTTAACCAGAGGGACTGATTTCAAATCTTTTATGATTTGAGGGACTTATGCACAATCATATGATTTGAGAGATCGATATCTAAAAAACTCTTAGTTAATTGTTTACCTATCATTACCTACTTTAGAAGGAAAAGTTAATAAATTAATGAACTATCTAATCTAACCTAACCACTTTGATATTTAATAATGTGCTAGAATAAATATGCATAGTTAATTTTTCTTTGATTATTTTGTTAATTAAAATTGGTAAGTTATTTATTTTGTTGAAATGTGATTAAAATTCCATCAATAATTTCAAAAATTATCAAAATATTAATAATTATCTAAACAATTGTATATTTTTTATCACCTAGATGAAATGGCCGATATGGCCAATCTGATACCTAAATTTGTCGGTTGATACCGATACCGATACCAATATTTCAAACCATGATTGGAAGGCTACGTCATCTTAACATTTCCAACTCCAAGTTGTGAGACTTCTTACATGGCACAAGTGTAAGTCAATTCACTGTTCTACCTTACTGCAACCTTTCGTTATCCCCTCCCCAACACTAGCCCCCCCCCCCCCCCCCCCCCCCCCACACCAACACCCAACCCAAAAAGGCCCAGCTGCATGGTGCGGGAGTTGTCTTGGACTTGCATGGTATGGGAGTTGTGGATCTACATTACAGGTTTTGGAAGACTGTTGGTAGATATTTTTGTTTACTGATATTTGTTTCCTCAGCAGCCAATTTTACAACATTAATCTTGCTCAAAGTAGTACCAGAGCCTAGCACCGGATGCATAACTTCCCATCTCCAATCACATTTACGTAATGCATGACTTACGTGATCAATAATCCACCAAAATGTTTTTGTTTTCTCCATGTTAAAACAAAACGATAAATCAAGCCAATAGAAGGTTGAAATAAAATTAATTTCGAACTCGAGTTAGATTTAAAATTAAGATTGAATTAAAAAAAAATCAATAAACAAGATTCATTACTAGAAATATGATTTTTTTTTGCAAGGATTAGTTTTCTTGTTTGCACAAGATTGGATTATTCATACCGGAGCTCCAGAGAAGAACAGATAGATTTAGAATAGACCGCCTTGACATGGACTAGATTGGACAATGAACATCAGATTAGTTAGTTGTTTTGATTTTCAATAGACCTCAACTTATAGTTTACCTTTTGACCAACAAGACAGCGGATATCTAACATGTAGAGAAGATTCTTGAGTTTGGAACCTTGGGATATTGATCGACGGTACTAATTCTTTTATATAAACTCCCAAACAATTAAATGCTCTTTTATTTTTTGGGAAATCTCTTCATCTTATTTCCCTCTCATCCAAATCATCTGTTCATCACTCATTATTGGACAGTAATATCTATCTTTCTCCTTTAATATTGATTAATTTGACTGTTCTAATTCTGAAAACAAAAATCTAGATTAATTTCTCAACATTCAAATTTATTTTGTGATGTATTTATTCGTGTTATACAGAACAAATCTTTGGTTTGTTCTGCAGTTATAGTATTAGTTGTAACATCAATATCATCACAACACATGTCCATGGAAAATCCATATTTCCCTGTCTACCATGACAAAGAACGGGAGGTAAAGATTTCGACTCCTTTGGATACTCTGTTTTATGAAACAAAGTTTTATCAAAGATAATGTTGGGTGACCAGTGACTCCACTACTTAACTACTTAATTAGTGAGAGCAATGGCCTTCTTGCTCCCATGTTCAAAATGAGTGTTAAGTTATTAATATTTGGGTTATTGGGTAGTTGCCCATCTTACCCATATACCCTCCTTATTCTCTATATATATCTTGTAACTCTCCTTCATTTAATACAATTTACTTCGAGAGTTTTTTTTGTTTCTCTACATGGTATCAGAGCAAGATGAAACCCTAACCCTAAAAATCTATAATCCTTTCCTCAAAGCTTCCTCTGAAGTGCCGCCATCTCTCCATCAACTCCAAAGTGCCGCAACCTACAATCTCTAAGTGCCGCCACCCTTTCTTTAAAGATCTCTCCATCAGATTCAAGGTGCCGTCACCTCTCCATCTGGTTCTGATTCTGTATCTGTTTTTTGGTTCTGTTTCTAAATCTGTTTTTTCTCTGAATCTATTTTCTGGTTCTGATCTCTTCATCTGGTTCTGATTCTGATTCTGATTTTTAAATTCTGGTTCTGATTCTGTTTTTTTTTAATTCTGGTTCTGATTCTCTGGTTCTGATTCTGATTATGTTTTTAGTTTTGATTCTATTTTTTAGTTCTGAATTATGTTTCCCAATTAAAAAAAAGACCACCACCTCCTCAAGTTCTCTCCATCAAGTGTCGCCACCTGCTGATCCTTCCAAGGGTCCAAAGGAAGTACTCCAACTACTCAAAAATCAGTTTTTAGAGCTGATCTGGATCTTCTGATGCTCTACAATACTTATTTGGTGAGATCTGATCTGTTAACTGCTTAAAAATCAGATTTTTTTTTACATCTAATCTGACTATTTGGATGCTCTACAAGCCTTTTCTGGTAAGATCTGCTCTGTCTACTGCTTAAAAATCAGATTTTTTTTTAACATCTGATCTGATATTGTTTTTGAGCCTCTATATGCTATTATCTAGTACCTAAGTTACCTATTTTTCTTCATTACTGGTTGTTTACTGCTATTACTGGCTATCCTTTTTTTGGTGATTTCTCTGACTGAATATTATATTTGAGACTACGAGTTCATCTTCCACTATGACCTCCTCTCCGATGGTTGAAGCTTCTGTCCCCAAGACAATGTTGGGGACTACTGTGAAGTTGAATGGCTCCAACTATCTTTTATGGGCACAGGCGTTTCGCATATTCATTGGCGCTCAGAACAAATTGACCCACCTGCTACAGCTTCCACCTGCTGATACAGATCCAACGTATGTGACTTGGCTTACTGGAGATTATTCCGTGATGACATAGCTTCTTAACAGTCTAGAGGAGAAGATTAGTGGCAGTGTCATATTCTTGCATATTGCTAAAGACATGTGGGATACACTGAAGGTCATGGTCATGTAGGAAAATGAGAAGAATTTCTTAAGGGTGTTTAAGATCTAGGAGCGCCTATTTGAGCTCAAACAGGGAAACATATTTGTGCCTAAGTTCTATGGTGAAGTCAAAGGTATGAGTTAGAGATGCATCAGTCGACTATTACTGATGTGGCAACTCTGAGAGGGTATCGTCAGGATCTCGCAATGTCAAAGTTTTTATCGGGCTTGAGACCCACTTTACGATCCAAGTGTGAGATCAAATTTTGGGAGGAGATAGTATTCCCACATTGACTGCTACTTTCTCGAGAGTTATGTAAGTATCTACTGGAGTTAATGTTTCCTCTACACCTTCCATTGAGCAGTCTGCCATGGTTTCTGAATGTGGCCGTGGTCGTGGCTGCGATTTTGGAGGACGAGGACATGGATTTATTGGAGGTGGATGTGGCTCGTATGGAGGAAGACAGAATGTCTCTGAGAAAGGCCTTCGGCAATGTAGGCACTATGGACGCAGTAATCACATCTCCGAGAAGTGCTGGGGAAAATTCGGTCGACCTGAGTAGGCACAGCTGAGTCTGACTCTTTTGCTTCGCGTGGCACTCAGATTATTCATTCACATTCTTTACTATTCCTCGATCTTCCACAGTTGTACTGACACAGGAGTATGATCGACTTTGACAGCTAGAGTTCTCTCAGACCAATCTTTCAGCAAACTCATGCATCTGCTTCAGGTATGCACACCTATACTGCCTCTCCTCAAAAGCCCTGGTGATGGGAACCAACGCACACATGCTACAAAACTTTAAAAGCAATTTAATTCATTCCAAAACTGAGAATAACAATAGTAGTTCTGGCCTTAAATAGGCCTACATTAAAAGAAGTCCCACTACAACCAATATGGGACTAAATAACAAAAATAAAAATAAATAAAAACAAATGAAACCAGCAAGGATAACTGGTCGGTCTGGCTCGAGTCCACATGCCCTACTCGAACTATAATGATGAAATGTGGCGACGCCTCCCCGTGTAGGTCCGAAGTCCTAAACCCATGTCCCATCACCTGAATATTAGACTCTAGATCTCATCCACATGACAGGTGTTACACAAAAGTTTATTTCCCTAAATATGTCCACTGCTTACCCCTCTATTAAAATTGCTGATGGTATTCATTCACATGTACTAGACAATGGGGCAGTTCAGGCTACTCTATCATTGGCCCTTACTGATGTCCTTTATGTTCCACATTTTCCTGTTAGTCTCTAGTATATTAGTCAGCTTACTAAATAAAATAACTGCAAATAACGTTTTTCTTTCTCATTGTGTTTTTCAGCACCTGTCGACTGGGAAGGGGAATGATTCGGGGCATAAGCGAGGAGGCATATACTATTTGGACGAACGAGTGACCCCTACAAGCTTGGTTGCAGGTCAGTCTAATCCAATTTTACTGTGACACTGGCACTTGGGTCATCCTTCATTACAAAAGATCCGGTCTATTATTCCTGTTGATTCTTCTATCTCTTATTTAGGTTGTGAGTCTTGTGAGTTAGGTAAGCATCATCGTGCTACATTTCTAAATCGAGTCAATAGTCATAGTAGCTTTCCTTTTGAGTTGGTCTACTCTGATATTTAGGGTTCTAGTCGTATGCCCTCTATTAAAGATTTTAGATATTTTCTACTCTTTGTTGATGACTTTTCTCGCATGACATGACTGTAACTCCTGAAAGAAAAGTCAGAAGTACTCAGTGTAATTGAGTCTTTTTTTAATGAAATAAAAAATCAGTTTTCTATTTCTATTCGTGTGCTTCGTACTGACAATGCCCTGAAGTATGTAAAAAAAGATATATCTAATTTTTGCTCTAAAAATGGCATTATTCATCAGACCTCTTATTCTCATACATCCCAACAAAATGGAGTTGCTGAAAGAAAACAGGCATATTCTGGATGTTGCTAGAACCTTAATGATCCATATGAGTATTCTGAAATATTTATGGTCTGACGCTGTGCTAAATGCTTGCTATCTAATTAATAAGATGTCTTCTTCTGTTCTCAATAAAAGATCTCCATTTTCTTGTCTTTATGCTAACAAAAACCCATTTTCCATGCTCATGTTTTTGGATACACTTATTTTGTTCAAGACTTGTCTCCTATGCTAGATAAGTTATCTCCTAGATCGATAAGGTGTGTATTTGTTTGGCATTCTAGAACTCAAAAAGAATACCGATGCTATAAACACTCCACTAGGAAGTATTTAGTGTTTGCTGATGTCACATTCTTTAAGTCTATTCCATATTTCTCTACACAGGTTCCTGTTACTGTTTGGTGTCATTACCTACACCTGCTTCTACTGTTTCTTCGCCAGTACCGCCTGCAGAAACTAAAGATCCAGCTGCATCAAAGCCAGCTCGAGATTTTAGATATGTCTACACTCATCGCCCAAAGGTTCCTGTCTCTGAACCTATTCTGGTTATTCCCTCTCTGGTAGACGGTCCTCCACCATCAGCTTCTTCCTTTGAGCTTGATGTCCTTATTGCCATTCGGAAAGGTAAACGGTCTTGCACTGATCACCCTATTTCTAATTTTGTCTCTTATGATAACCTAAATCCTACTTTTCGCCAGTTTGCTCTCTTTTTATCTTCTGAGTCTATACCCAGGTCTTATACAGAGGCTTTATTAATACCTGTCTGGAAACAGGCTATGGATGAGAGATGAAAGCTCTTGATTATAGAACTTGGGAGTTAGTTTCAGCACCAACAGATGCGGTGATTGTTGATTGTCGCTGGGTTTTTACTCTAAAGTACCGCCCAGATAGATCTGTGGATAGATATAAGGCCAGACTCGTGGCCAAGGGGTATACCCAGAATGGCATCAACTATTTTGAGACGTCCTCGCCAGTTGCCAGAATGAATTCTATCAGGATTCTGTTATCTATTGTTAACTTATCACAGTCATTGTTCCAGCTGGATGTCAAGGACGCCTTCTTATATGAGAATCTTTAGAAAGAAGTGCATATAGAGCAACATCCAGGTTATGTTACTCAGGGGGAGATTAAAGTCTGTCGTCTAAAGAAGGTTATATATAGACTAAAGCAGAGTCTAAGGGCGTGATTTGAGAAGTTTAGTCTTACCATATCTGGTGTTGGCTTTCACCGATGTCATTCAGATCATTCTGTCTTTGTTCAGCGCACAATATCTGGCATTGTAGTTCTGGCCGTTTATGTTGATGACATTCTGTTGACTGGGAGTGACTCGACTAGGATAATAGAGACTAAGATGTATCTCAAGCGTTATTTTGTGACCAAGAACATGAGACGTCCAAAATACTTTCTGGAAATTGAAGTTGCACATCAGAAACACAGTATTCTTCTTTCTCAGCGAAAGTATGCTCTGGATCATATGGAGAAAACAGGTTTTTGGGATGCAAGCCTGCTAATACACCAATGGAAGCCAGTGTGAATTTGTTTGATGACAATCATACACTTGACAATCTGAGAAGATATAGGAGATTGATTAGGAAAATAATCTATCTTACGGTGACTAGGCCAGATATAACATTTGTTGTAGGAGTTCTGAATAAATTCATGCATTAGCCTAGAGAAGCCCATTGGTTAGCCGCGATGAGGATTCCGGCTTACATCAATAGTTGTCCAGGAAAAGGGTTGGTGTATCGAAAACATGGACATGTGCACATTTCTGGATACTCTGATTCAGGATACGCTGATGATCGAGGGGATAGGAAGTCTACTACTGGCTATTGCACTTTTATTGGAGGAAATATTGTGACCAGGAGGAGCAAGAAACAAGACGTCATGTCCCGCTCAAGTGTTGAAGCTGACTACAGAGCTATGGCTCATACAACATGCGAGATAGTATGGTTACAAAATTTACTGATGGAACTTGGCTTCAGACAGCCTGGACCCATGCCTATGCATTGTGATAATCAGTCTGCCATCTATATTGCCTAGAACCCAGTGTTTCATGAAAGGACCAAACACATTGAGGTCAATTGTCACTTTGTCAGAGATGCTTGGACCAAAAAAGTGGTCATGTTCCAGTTCACATCATCCCCGAAGCAGTTAGCTGATTTACTTACTAAAACCGTCTCACCTCGGTGTTTTCTAATCTTTGTAACAAGCTGGGCATGTTGGATGTTTATGCTCCAGCTTGACGAGAAGTGTTAAGTTATTAATATTTGGGTTATTAGGTAGTTACCCATATACCCTCCTTGTTCTCTATATATAACTCTCCTTCATTTAATAAAATCTACTTCGAGGATTTTTTTTGTTTCTCTACAATGAGATTTGAGCAAGTTTTAGAAAAATGATTCTAGAGGCGTTGAGCTTTGTGATTCCTGGATGTGTGAAGTCCACAACAGACATTAAGTAGACACGTGTCCATCTAATCCCTGAACTACACCCCTCGAGAAGTCCCCTTGGCCGAGTGAGTCAACAGCCAAGACTACTCGGAGTTCGGCCCATGGCTACCCGAGCAAGTCAACAACCTATATCATGTCCTACCCTGATGGCTACCCCAACAACGCAACTTCGTAGCAGAGATTTCCCCGCTCAGGTAAATACATGTGTATTCTTTTTGAGAGAAAAAATAGATACGCTCTGTCACGTCCCCAACAACGTCCAGGAGATGACTCCTAAACAAACAAATCGTCTTTCTGAAAGGGCAATGATACCCAGAACTCTCAGGAAGACGCCAGCAAGGGAGATCATGCCACGAACTGCAGACCGAAGCCTACAAAACAATGAAGATACTGACGCCAAGCCCGTAACTCCAAAAGTGAACTCGGAGCGAAGCCAGGCAAATTGTGGCATCCAACAGGAGTGCAGACGACCAGTCCCAAGAATCGGAACCATTATCAAGCATGCTTATACTCCATGCTCCATGTACGCTGTGAGGAAGAAGTAAGCTGTCGAACCCCAACCCCTACCCAGCTTGATCTGATCAAAGATTAGATGTGCAGACCAAGCAAAAACAAGAGCCTTATTTGTCCTTCCTCACAGCTGGGCCTCGTCATGAAAACCGAAGTTCATTGATGAGCCCATCGCGAAAACTGAAGTCCCTCGACAAATGAACCCTTAAACATCAAGAGCGCAGCAACCGTCTCCATCCTTTCGCTCTCCTTCCTCCATCGAAAGAAGGAAGAGGACATCACCACCCACAGAACAATGTGAAATCTTGGAAGCAAGAAATTTTCAAGCAGCATCACAGATCTCCCCTTAAAGTTTCGCCCTATTTATAGAGGGGAAGGAAGCCCAAGCGTCAACCATTCAAAATTTCAATCCCCAAGAAGATGAAGAGCCACTCGATCAGGAGCCTACACGTGTCGGACGGTTCAGATCTGAACTGTCGCGCTTGATACGTTGCACCGACCTTGAGCATCACGACTCTTTGAAAAATGACGGCTGCTTGACCGATACGATGGCAGATTAGACGAGCATTTAAAGCTCTGCCAGCCTGTAGAGGCTCACCACTAAAAAACAAAAACAAAAGTGACCTTGGAGCCCAAAGCTAAACTCAAGAAGTCTGCTCCCCTCCCTCTCTCGGAGCTCTCGGAAACACATAATTCCCTAGGGCACATTCCTGACCACCTGCCAAAGAGAGGGAAGCAGAGGGGCATTTGTTTTGGTCGGTTTTCGACCCCGCAAGATTACGACACGTGTCCATCTAATCCTTAGGTGGATGCATGACACGTAACCTTCTCCAGAACCTTTGAAGAAGAATTCCAGTCTCATTCAAATTTCATGCAGTTCAAACAATTGAAAGATTAGAGATAGAGTCGGTTGCAAGTACCTCTATCTCCGAGGCAAATCCATATTTGAACCTAACGGTTAAAACTCTAAGCTGATTGATCATATTAACCGCTGGACGATGATCTCTGGATAAAGACAAATGTGAGTTCTACTAATTCAAATCAGGATGTTCGGCTCCAACCGCCTCCATGATAAGCAATTAAGATAAGATAAGATGTTCAGTTAGATGAGAATCATGTAACATTATCCAAAAACAGCACCTGTATAAATAGAGAACCTCCTACGAGAGGGGAACAATCAATTAATCCTAGAAACCCTAGCACTAGAGATCAAGTGGCCACAATTGTAAGCTTCCTCAAATTATAGTGGTACTCTCTCTCTCCGTGATTTTCCTCTTAGGTTTTCACGTAAATCTCTGTGTGGCCTCTGGTTTGATCTCTGCAATTTATTTTTTAATTCCTTGCAAATTAGTGCGTGAATAACTCCTCCAGAAATTGACCAAGTGACTTCACTACTTAATTAGTGAGAGCAAGGGCCTTCTTGCTCCATGTTCAAAATGAAATTTGAGCAAGTTTTAGAAGAATGATTCTAGAGGCATTAAGCTTTGTGATTCCTGGATGTGTGAAGTCCACAACAGACATTAAGTAGACGTACAAGTGGAATTAGAGCATCAAAAGATAAACGAATTGCCTCATCTTGTTTTTAGACTCAGCTAACTTCTCTTCCAGCCATTCTCCCTCCTACAGTTTATTGTATTTCAAATGCAATCCTTCTCAAGTCTTAATCATGTTCTTTCTCAATTCATGCTATTTACTAAAAATGAGTACATGTTTCATCTACAACAATTGCGCGTTTGCACCTACTACTACACTACATATTCAACCAGGTCAACAAGGTTGGATGACCATTGGAAAGTAATTACAGACAAAACACACTGCACTAAAAATATAAATGTTCAGTGGTTGAATAACTCATAAACACAGAATCCATCACAGGAACTTGATCAAAAGCTTGGTAGCTGTCCTGGGCGGCAGCAAGTACACTTCTTTGCAGATATTGAAAAAAAATCACATCTCCGCTGTCCACAAAAGCAATTCTGCTATTAAGTGGTCATTCAGAAACTGTTTCCTAATTAACCAAATCAGACGTCAGTCTGAATCTACAATAGATCAAAAATACTTCATGATCTATCAGGTCATTTGGTTATGAGCAAACAACAAACTTACTACTAGCTCAAAAGGTAAAGCAGCATCACTCAAGATAAAGGTCACTGAAGAATGGTTCCAACTTCCTTTGGACCAAATCAAATGGAATAAAGTCGCTCTCCTTTGCAAACCTGATCAACAGATACGCAACATCACAGACGAATATCAAGACTTGTTTTATTTAGATTCATGGTTAAAACTTCAAACGTTCAATTATTTGCAGAATGATTCTGTCATTTTTAAGAAATACAAAGACTTGTTATCTCCCGCAATGTTATGGTCCATATGCAATTTCCCTATATTTGATTTCTTGACAGATTCATAATGTAAGAACAATGAACACGAAATGCATTTAATCTCTACCACCATATTTGAGAAATAGATTATCCTTAGCATTAGAAACCTTGTAAAAATCAAATATCGCAGCTAATAATAAATTGGATGCATAATATATTCCATTCACATTGGTCTACCCTCGAGATCTCAAATATCAAGTATGAAACGGTCAATTGAGCTAATATGCAGTTATAATCATAATTAACATTTTGGAAATAATTACGAACTTATTTGAGGTGCCTGCAGAATTGAAAAGGTTACAATTAGTCACCTACATGTCCAATAAGCTTTGGATATTAATTTCCCTTGGCTCTTGTTTATTTTGTGACTCAGATGATTATGATTCCATATAGGTAAATCGTATGATCTTATGCTTTGTCTAAAATATTCACTGCCTACGGGAATTTGAAGGGTTACTCCCTGGTTGCATGAACTTATTGACTGCAAGAACAGGACCATTAGTTTGTGCTCCCTATCAACTGTGATGAAGGTTTTATGACAGGGACACCCTTGCCTGGAGTTGCCTAGGCCAAGAATTTGGTACAAACTCGTGGAGAATTGACCCATGTTGATAACTGTACAAACTCTTTTGTGGAGGTTTCTTGACTTTAACTTGTGCTACACGAACAGCCCTGTTTGATGGACACCTGCTTGAAAAATATGGTAGCGGGTGTGCTGGTGCTGGTGCCTTGCAAGCTTTCAATATCAAAGCTGGAGTCAGGATATTTCAATAGACCTCTCTACACAATATGTATAGTCTATTAAACTCCACATAAGAATGGTGAAATATTGGAACCTAACTTTTGTTTATTTTAAAAGTAATGTTTATTTTAAAAGTAATTAAGTTAAACATATAGCTTCAACAAAAACCTTGGCCATTGTTTTGCCCCTCATTTGAATTGTAAATTTCAAAGTTAGTCTAAAATCCAGATATCAAAAGAGCACAAAAAATTGACATATTAAGATATATCACTATACCAACATCTGATTCTAGATTACCTCACAACTAACAGTTCCATTGAAATATTTGCAAGGTATGTCGTCAAAAATGTCTCCAGGCAACCTGCCATATTCAATTGCCTACAAAAAACCAAGCAATATCTTCAGTAAAGAATTGTCAAGAGGACAAATACCTAGCAACAATATACCGCAAATACATAAAAGACATAGTAAAAACACCTTAGAAATTTAAGACATGTTACATGACATTGGAAGAGCAAGTTACATGTATAATTCAGTGGTAAATTGTTTTTTTTTCCCAAAATCATATTTATGGAATTTTAAAAAAAAATCCCAACATTAATAACCAGTTTTGTCAGCGATTTAGACTGGTTTTAGTGAAACTGTCCTAGAAACTAATTCTAATCAAAGGCAACAATGAAGACTGCAGCATTGGAGGGTACTGTTTTTAGTTCCACCAATGCTATGCATTATTGAATGAACTAGTCCAAGTATGGTAATGGACACTAGACTTAACTATCAAAGGCAAGCAATGGGAATAAAGAATTATATGGTATTTGTTTATAGTTTGGCAAGTGTAATCCATTACATTCCCATGGTAAACCTTTAGACCATACGTTGCAATGTTCCTGTGATAGTTTCAAAATAGATGTATATACTTTTAACATTTTAGTGTTGTACTTATATTCAGTAACTGATTACAGAATTTTGTACCCAAGTTTTACATCCATGGAATTATACAAAAATACCCCATAAATTATAATATTACAAAGTGACATTCTGATTATCGGCAAAAGAACCACTCCACTCCTCTTTTCACTTCTTTCTTCTCATCAGAATAGAAATAAGATTTCTATTTCTACTAATATTTTTCTTTATTTTAGTTTCCTACTCCAAATTGAACATTGTGTGTATTATCCTAGTCAATGTTTAAAATAACGATAACGTAACAATAACGTTTTTCCTTTGTTATGTTAAAATAAGTTATAACGTAACGCATAACGTAGGTTACACGATTTAATATTTTTAATAAAATAAGTATATATATTATATTTAAGAATTTTTATAAATAGGAAAATAATTTTAAAACATCTAAAAAATATCAAAACAATATATAACACATTAAACAAGTCTCAACAATTTTAGCAAGCATCGAGAAACTGAGGTGCTCCGATATCGTACACTTCCTCGTCAATTTAAGAGAGATCAGAAAGAGATCGACAATGAATTCCTCGTAATTGAGTGCGGCCTTTTGATTTTTTAGAGCGTCACGATTGCGAGTTCCTTGTCAATTGAAGAGAGATCAAAGAGAGAAGAACTGGGGCTCTTAAATAGTCGACGATGAGAGAGATAAAATTAAGAGAAACCGCAGAGAGAAGAAGAACCGTACAAGAGAGTCATTGTCATCGTCGCCATCATCGTCTATTACAGAGAGAGGATGCACTGGGGTGCTTCGATACTTCGCTCGTCGTCGCCAATTTAGGGTTTCATGTTAATTTGTTTGTGGAGAGAAATCGCTTCGATGTTTTATGTTTAGCAACCCGTGTAAATAACGTGAGTTACGAACGTTATGTTATTTTCATAACGTAACGTTCGTAACGCTCCAAAAAACGCTCGTTACTGGGAAGTGAGTTTTTTGCTAGTGTTATATAACGGTCGGGAGCCTGTTCTATAACGGGTTATAACGAATTACATAACAGGTTTTTAAAAACATTGATCCTAGTCTTATTAGGACATGTGTTTCTTTTCTCTATAAATAAACGACCACTCCCTAATTGAGGGAAAACAATCTTCTCATCTTTCTTCTCTCTTCTCATCTCCTCTCTTTATACTTCCAAACTTCACTTGGTATTAGAGACAGGTTGAAGGTGGTGGATATTCCGTCCATCCCGCAGATCGAACTCCTCGCTGAGTTCGATGGGGACGGACATGATGATCGTTCGTATTTCATGGTGGTAGAGATGGTGGCCATGGTGGCGGTCGAGGAGTGGTTGTGGTGGTACGTTGTTAGATGGTCGTTGCATAATCGTTCGTATTTTGTTGTTGTTCGTTCGTGGTTCGTGGAGGTAGAGATGGTGGTTGTGGTAGCGGTTGAGGTGGTCATGGTGGTAGCCATGTGGTGGCCATGATGGTTCATTGTTAGATGATCGTTATGTGATTATTCGTGGTTCGTCATTGCTCTTTCGTGGTTCGTCATTATTCGTGGTTTGTCACTACGTATCTCATTGTTCATGATTTTCGTTTATTGTGAGATCTAGAATTTCTGTAGGTCTTAGTTGGCTGTTAATTATTGGTTGTAGTTCATTGTAAGATCTAGAATTTCTGTAGATCCCAGTTGGTTGCTAATTATTGGTTGTGGTTCATTGTGAGATCTATAATTTATGTAGATCTCAGTTGGTTGTTAATTATTGGTTGTGCTTCATTGTGAGATGATGTGGTGGACTGGCGTTGACGGCCGTGGTAGTGACCACAGTGGTGACTTCTGTTTAATGTAGCAAGTTGGGCATGTTTGATCTCTATGCTCCAGCTTGAAGAGGAATGTAAGAGTAGAAATAGGATTTATATTTGTACTTGAATTTCTCTATATTTTTTATTTTGATTTCCTACTCCAAGTTGAACAATGTGTATTATTCTAGTCTCATTAGGACATGTATTTCTTTTCTTTATAAATAAACGATCACTCCCTAATTGAGGGAAAATAGTCTTCTCTTCATCTTTCTTCTATCTTCTCTCCTCTCCTCTCTCAATACTTTCAAACCTCACTCTTCTCTTTCTCAAGACCAAAACCTCACAAATTTTCACATATAATTCAACCATTGTCGATAATGTTGTTTAGTGAAAAAAAATATGGAAAATGATTTCTAAAGCATTAATATTGAATAATAAGTCCAAATCCAAGAGCATTCACGCTCTCAAGCATTAATTGAGGTTGCGCGAGCATCACAAATAAGATTCTTGTTAAACTATTCATGTTAACAATCCTCACACTTTAAGGCAAAGGACTAGAGGCTGGGACCTGAAAGATAAAAGATGAGATATGATACTTCTAAAGAATAGAATTAGACGTGGGGGTGTAAAAGCATAGAAGTTGGAAATTGGAATTATAAATGATAAGGTAAGTCTTATTATTTCAAGAAGTAGCAACAAGATCATTGGAGAATTTGAAGGTAATGGATTATAATATAAATACAATTGTTGGGACAAGGAAGCTAGAAGATGGTTAAGATAGAGAGGGCTCCTCATGAAGATAGGAAGAAGTGTAAAAATAGCGAGGAAATATGTGTGTACATGTGCGTTTTTCACATACATACACACAGGCTTGGCTCTCATAAATTTACAAGCAAAATCCTTCCATTTAAATCCATCAAATTGGCCATCGAAATTTCAAATCCGCCTATGTCACCCTTGTTGTACACTATTTAAAGTGATAAAAATCAAATTTTGAATGAATTTGAGTTTTCTTTCCTATGCATCAAGTGGTCCAAAATTGATTGTTTAAGCTAGCTAGTTCTCTAAATCTACGGCCTAGAATATTTCAAAGCAACAAAAATTGAAATATTTGGAACCAAAAAAAAATATCAAAGTGCAAGGATTTAAAGTGTTCAGACCACACAATCCAACTTTTCTTGGATTCCAAAGGTCCTAACCTTAGATCTAACTAGTTATAGTTTTCGCCCCTACTGTGATAACTTGATGCATAGGAGGAAGGCTTAAAATTTTGTTTGAACTTTGAATTTTAGGCATAAGAAGTGTGGCAGATCAAGTTGAATAAAGCACATAGTTTTAATTATTGATGGTTTGAATGGGAAGAAATTGCAATTTGGACCATCAATGTCTTGAAATTTTAGCCGAATTCCTCACCCTCTCTACGCACATGAGTGTGGATGATGCACAACACGCAAACATGCAAGGGGGAGGGGGAGGGGAGGGGTGGGGGGGGGGAGAGAGAGAGAGAGAGAGAGAGAGAGAGATGTGAGGTGGAACCCCATGAAACTTCCATGACTTACCTGTTTTCCATTAAAAATTGAATAAAGGGAAACTTACAAAAATATTGAGTGAAATTACAAGTAATAAATAGAAGAATTACAAGTAGATCTCCTCTGAGATTTCTGAGGAAGTGTGCCGGTAGGAATCTGATCAGTGCCCGATCACTTTATCCCTTTGACGATGCAATCGATCAGGTGATCAAACTGCCTCCTAGTAAGACTCTTCTCGCTTGGTTCGAGGAATCGGAGAACAGAAGATCAGTAGAGCCCTTTTGCTAGGAATTCTACTCTTTTCTTTTTTTAGTCAATCTCCTCTCCGCCTGTCCTTGTCCCTTGTGTCTAGTAAGGAACTATTTATAGCCAAAAGTAGGGTGTAACTGCCCCCTTAAATTCAGCAAAGATGAATCAGTCATTAGCTTCGCGTGAGGCTCGCAAATAACCTTGCCGCGAAGTTTTTTTGCAAGCTTCTGGCAAAGCTAGAGGGTTCGTGCGAACGTCCTCTTGTCATTATGGCTTAATTGTCTCCACTTAATGTAGGACGAAGTGGGCGGGTGTAACCGCCCACTTAAAGTGACGTTAATCCCACTAAATTAGTGGGATTCACACATTAATCCCTCGTGAGATTTTGAAACAGTCAATTTGATGACCTGGCAAAGCACACTGCGGAGCTAAATCATGCGAAGCTAAATCATGCGAAGCTAAGACTTAGCTTATAGCTTCAGGCGAAATTTCATTCAGAGCCTCGTACGAAGCTAACACTCAGTGCATAGCGGAGCTATGACTCAGCCCATAGCGGTGCTAAACCAGCTAGGATAAGGCTTTTGCGCGAAGCTCTTGGATCAGCCTCTGGCGGGGCTAAATGGGAAGCTTCAGGCGAAGCTAATAGTTAGCCTCAAAGCGAGGCTACCAACCAAGCTTAGGCGAAACTGTTAGTTCCATGCGGAGTTGTGAAGCTTACCTTGGGGTTATGCCAGGCTAAGTATCGAGCTAACTTAGCGGCTTAGCCTGTTTGGGTCTCTTCAAAGGCAACATTGGCTTACTATCTATTTTACTGGATTAGTAATGTCTATGTTGCTGCTTTATCTCTGGTCATCAGCTTGTCTTTGACTTATCTTTTGTAGATGTCGATAAGTTAGAAGTCTTTCGGACCGGTTGAAGATAAATGCAGGAGTTCTGTCTTTTTCGAGTGTCAACAAGACCCTTTTCAAAGTTTTCGTGAATATGCAATGGAATGGTTCAGATTTCGAAATACTTTGAACTGCTTAGATTGATGATATGTGAATGTGAACGTCGCCTTGGTGGTTGAGTTCAACTTCACTTTTAGCTTCACTTTCGGGCTGGAATAGGTTCCCCGGGGATTGCAACAATCTGCTTCCGTGTAGCTTCACGCTTTTGGGTGACTTGGCGCTTCTGGGTAGCTTCGCCTTTGGGCTTCCTGAAATAGCTTCGCTTCAAATCGAATTGGAATATGAGCATTAGCCTCGCGCTCGCTGTGATGGAGCGACGTTCCGCTCCCGAGGCTAACCGCTTTTGCGAATTACGAGAGAAATTGCTCCCTTTTTCAAGGATTGAATAACTTCCCTTGCATTTACGAGGGAAATTGTTCCCTTTTCCGAGGTTCAAATAACTTCGTGTGTACTCCTGAGAGAGATTATTCCCTTTCTCAAGGTCAAGCATTTGAATGCTTTAACTTTGCCAGCGCTCCCAAGCTTGAAGTGGTAGCGGCGTAGTCAGGCCACGAGGCCTATAAATAGGACTCTTCTAGTCGTTCTCAGAGAAATATACTCCTCTTTCTAGAAGGTTGGTTTATAACTCCTCCCCATTGCTCAAGCAAGGAGGCTGAGGTCCCTGAAGTAGTGGGGACTCTCACTCTGGTTATTATCCGATCAAGATCTGGTGAGCCTCAGTCATCCAGTGACTTTTAGGGAGTTTATCTCCTTTAAATTTCTTAGCTTTATCAGCTATTTTAGGGATTGAATTCCATTGGTCTTTGCATTTGGCTGACTTTCAGAGAAGGGTTTCAGCCCTATTTTCAAGCTTCTCGGCGAATCTAGCATTCTTGTCTGATCAGGTAAAGGATCTTTCCACGCGAAGTTCCTGCCTTGATCTATTAAATCTTCCATATAGGCGAGGTTTAGGACTTGGCCTCTTCAAGGTTGAGCCAGTCTTGCCATACAGGTGGGGTTAAGACTGCGCCCTTCCGGGCCAGTCTGGCCTAGCCATATAGGCGAGGCTAGGACTTGGTCCTTTTTGAGGCTTCTCCAACCTAACTGTCTTAGGCGGGGCTAAGACCTGGCTTATGCTAAGCTGGTCTAACGTTACCGTGCAAGCCAGACTATCCTCTGCTTAGCTGAAATCTATCTTTAAGGCACAACTGGGTAGCTTCGCCCAAAGAATAAAACTTTGACTTAGCATTTTATCCCTTCCCCCTTTTTTATTTAATGCTAACTTGTTTCCTATTTACATTGCAGTGTATTGTGCTCCCCATTCTTTTGTCTTGATGAAAGAGAACAAAAACTTGCCCCTTGATTTTCAAGTTGAAGCTTTGATCATAAGCAGGAGGAACATGCCACAGTTCACAGACTCGAGCGAGTCAGAGACGAGTCGGCCGAGTCGTATCCGTCTCGGCCCGCTCCGAGACTAGTCCGCGTCACGAGTCGGTCAATTCAACTCAGAGGAGATCGACTCGGCCAAGAATCAGAGTGGACTCGGTCGACTCGGCATTATGATGATTTTGTGTCTCATCGTAATTCAATGTGAAAATCACTACATTAGATGCATGTATTTTGATATGCTTCTACCGACGACGCTAGTATTTATACTTTCGCTTTATATTTAGTGTGCTAGGTGATATATTTTGGACATGTTATACATGAATGTAGATGTCTACATTTTTTTTAAGATTTGTCGTGATTTTTTCAGAATTTTTTGAGCTTTCTATGTAACATTTTGTGCGTATCGTCCGATACCGATCTAAGTCGCCGAGACCGATCCGTCTCAGTACCCGCCGAGTCGGCGGCCGAGACCGCGACTGTAAACCATGGAACATACTGGAGCAGATGATGCGCGTTCCAAGAAGAGGCTGGCAGTCGTTTATCCGAGATGATCCACTTTGGGAAGGGGTTGGTAGTCACTTATCTGAGATAATCCACTTCGGGAAGGCGGAAGTCACCAGTAAGGTCTTGGATCCTTCCTTTGCCAATTTTGATTACGGAATATCCAGCTTTCTGGTGGCAACCAATCCCTTGCCAATTTTGATCAAAGAAAATCCAGCTTCTTGATGGCAAAATCTGCCATTAAGTTGGGATGGCTTATCACCCTGAAAGTAGATAGGACAACTTGTTTGCCTTTGGAGCAATGATTCTGTTGTACATTCTGAAAGTAGATAGGACTTGTTTGCCTTTGGAGCAATGATTCTATTGTATGAAAGATAATCTTAATGAATTACCAATGTATCTTCCCTTTAGAATCAATAAGAAAATAATTTCTTTTCACTGATTTATTTTGCTCCCCTTCTTTTCACTTTGAATTTCGAAAGCAACTGGAATGGACTGGCTTAGGTAAGCCTTTTTCCTAAGGAGGAAAGAAAAGCTCTTAGCGGAGCTAAGCTTCCAGGCGAAGCTGAAGACGGATTTCCAACTAAGTCAGGAACAAGCTTCCAGCGGAGCTAGCGCAAAATTTTCGCGAAGCTAGAGATGAGCTCTTAGCAAAGCTAAAGCTCATCTTTCAGCGAAGTTAATCAAGCGTTGCGCAAAATCAACGCTGAACTCGCAGCGGAGCTAGCCCTTGGCGGAGCTGAAGCAAGGCTTCTCGGAGAAGACGCTTAGGCGCCGTTTCAAATTGATTTGAAACGACCGCCTGCGCTCCTTTTGAGGAGGCGAAGTTAGACAATTTTATATCTATAAAAGCCTGATGGGCTGAAAGAGAGAATTAACTTCTCTTAAAATACTTTGAATTTTTTCAGAGCCAATCTCTTTCTTCTTCTCCTCCTTCATTCTGATTTTCAAAACTCGTTAGCTCTTCATGGCTCCCAAACGACGAGCAGGCAAAGAGGCAGCGACCTCTGCTACGGAGGCGCCCTCTCCTCCTCCGGTCATCGAACGCCCCATTGCGGGTAGGAATTTTCCCTCTTATCCAGAGATTTTCATCTCTTTTTGAAGCCATTTACTGGCTATTTCATGGTGAATCAGGAGTGATTCACCATGATCCAGTGATCTCAGGGAGTCGCTCTCCCTTAATTTAACTTTGCCAAGTTTTTAGAAGATTTAATTCTCCTTAATTTCTCAACTTGAAATTTAGAAACCAATGGTTTCTTCTCTCAGCTTCTATGCGAAGCTAGCCCTTAGGGCGGCTCACATTCTGTCAAATGAAAGGATGCAAAGCTAGCTCTAGAAGCATAGCTGGGAAGAGGACTTTAAAGTCCTTTGAACAGTTTTAGGCACAAGTGCTTTTCCAGCGAAGTTAGCCCTTGGGGCTTTTCCGCATTGTTCAATGACAGAACACGAAGCTAAGCTTTCGGAGCGAAGCTAACACTTGGAGATTTTTTGCACTCTGCCTTCGTGCAGGATGTGGAGCTGAGCCTCAGGGCAAAGCTAATGCTAGGATAGCTTCGCTCGGAGAGCGAAGCTATGCCTTAGCAATTTTCTTTTTGCTTTAGCTTTCTTTTTCTTTGGCTAATGGACTAATATAGTTTCTTCTTGTTTTGCAATGCACTATACTCCGGGACTTTTGAACAGCTTCTTTGGAACAGCCGGGGAACTGGATGGCAATATTAGTATGCAATTCCAGGGGTAAGCCTCATTATTCAGCGAGCGAAGCGCTCCCGGCCGGGATGCCCTGATCTACACTGAAGATCAGCGTACCATGAGGAGCATCTTAACTACTGCTCCCCTCGAGGATTATGACCAGAAAATTTACCGGAAGCCTGGCTTCATGTTTGGGGATGCAACGCCTGACACCGATCATCAGCCACTGGCCGGGAAAGGGCAGTAGATCTTCAATCTGGATAGCAAGAAGTATTACCTCCCGTCTAGTAAGCGTCATTTCCCGCAGTTTTTCTTTCAGTGTGTGACAAGATCTCGGAAGATGAAGTGGCAAGTGACTCGGACCACTGACTCTGTTCATGTGGGTAAATCGATAGCTACGTCGTTATACAAGGGCAGGTCCTCCTCGCTGCATATTAAGTCTTCATCCTGGAAACGTTCTCCAACACATCCCTGTGGGAGAAAATCCCGCTATGGCTCAAACCTTTGGAAATCAGTTATTCAAAGTCCACGACAACTATCCAGCAACTGATTTCAGGACTCCAGGCTGGATTCATCCTCCCAAGGCCTGGTAGAGGGATTTGACCCTATATGTCTTGGCCCACTTTGAGGAGGATTTAAGGAGGCTAGGACTTTACGAGGCTGTCAGAGCAACCCGTTATGGTATTCAGATGAATGTAGCGAAGTTCTACGCCATCTTTGAATTATAATGCCCTGCTACATGGACTTTCTTTACCCCTGTAGGCGAACTGAGTATGGCCTTGCACGAGATGTGGGAAATCTCTGCTCTACCACTTGGGTCTCTCCCCTACGAAGAATACTTCCCATGCGAAGCTGAATTGGCACTTCTGGAGAAACATGACCTCGCCCTGTTCGAGACCTACCGAGAATTGTTGTGCCATTTTTACATCTGCTCGAGTATACATGAGAGCCATAAGGGAGATTCGAGCAGTTCGAAGAGCTGAGGGAATTATTTGTTCCCAAGCCTGGAAGATACTCCTGAAATGGCTCACTGCGGGGTTGCAGACGAGGATATTTTTTGGAGGATGCAAGAACATTCCCAGGGAGATATGGTCTTGGAAAAAGATGATGGTATCTATGAGAAGGGTGACATTCTCAGGAGTTTCCATCATCAGGCCCGTCGATCGATGTCCCGGAAAGCACTTTTGGTCGGGTTTTTATCGGTTTGGTTGAAGAGATGTGTGGTGCCATCTCCTTCTAGCGACGTCATTCTTCTGACTGTCTTATTGCCAGCCGTTCGTCTAGTCCACGGTCGCTCCCTTGGACTTCTCCCGGCAATGGTGTGTTGTATTCAGCGGGGCCTCATGCATTGACGGAGACTTTTACAGGCAACCAACGACGAAAAGGGGGAAGGTCACTATCTTGCCCCGTGACGGACCAAACCCCAGGATCAGCTTGCCATACACCTATTCGATGGCATGGTTCACTCTTCGCTGCCCAGCTATTATTCAAGCTGGTGAAGAGCCTCCAGAAGGTGTTCAAATGGCGCTTCTCGGCCGATTTGAGGGATCCGCGGTCCGCAAGCTGTTGTGCCTGTACGACGTTTATAGTCTCTTCCGGTGCTTTCCCTACATTCGCAATGCGGGCTATAGTGAAGAATTCAATGATGTAGGAGATGGGAAGACGTCGCTGAGTCGAGGGATCTCTGAATGGCTGGTTAGCATCCGGCCATCTCATCTGGTGTACAGGAGCGGGGATACCTGCTATTTGGAGCCTTATGTCCCGAGTCGATTTGCTCGTCAGTTCAGATATGACCAACTCTATGTTGGCAATCCGAACATCAGCCTGGCCTTCATGGTGAGCCTCATTGATGGTGCTTGAGCCTGGCGGTTCTTCATCGCTGGCTGTACTGAGGCACGGTTGTACATACCGTTGAGGACCCCAAACCTTCTGACGACTCTGGGGTTCTTTCAGTGATATAGAACTTCAAATTCCACGCCAACCGGATTTTCTGTTAACTCTTTTGGTGTGAAGTTGATCTCTCAGCGGCTGAAGTGGAAAGTCGCCGAGAAGGGTGAAGGTAAAAGGGTCGGGTGCCAAGCCTCACGGAGTTCGTCGCCACTGCCGATAGTGAAGTTTCAGACGCGGAAAGTCCCCACTTTGAAGGAGTCGCAGGCGCTGAGGTTCCACCAGATGCTCCTGGTGGGTAGGCACAGCCCCTATGGAAGATGTGAAGGTGGAAGAGGTAGAGGAAGAAGATCCTGACGTCCACTTCAAATGAAAGCGGCAAGGTGGATCCTGTAGAAAGAGGGTGGTGAAGAAGCCTCGTCGTTACATTCCCACCGTCATTGCAGAGGGCGAATCAGCTGAGTGCCTCCTCCTCCTTCCCCGTTAGTTATTAAACTATCGGCGCAAAAGCAGACGGCTGATAAAGCTGTTCCCGGCCTGGGTAAGACCAGTTTCATTCATTTTTTTGACATGTATTTATACGTTTCGTACAGCTCATTTGTTTATCCTATGATTCAGGAACCGATATTGCAAGAGAACCAGGAGCCAAGGTTGCAGGAGAACAGGGGGATTATTATGATCCTTTGTTTACTTATAAGGAAGGTGATGAGGCTAGCTACTTTGTTGTCTCAGAAGATTCCAGAAGTGACGAGGCCGATGTCGGTCCTTCGGGTGCTGGGACCTCGAAAGAGAGTTCAATGGCCTCAAGCTCTATAGGATGGACCACAGAGGCTTCGGCGAGCGAAGGTAAGCCGGACGTCCCTCCTGCAACTGCCAAAATCTTTTCTATGGAGCCCGGCGGAATTAGCGCTGCCGTCGATGAAGTCCGGAGAGAGACTGCGGCTGAGTCAGTTGAGGCGGTATCGCCTCTCGGTAATACTTTGATCTCTTGTAAGCAATTCTCTCCTGATATTCGTTATGTCTTATTTCAACAAAGTCTTTTCACAGGTGTTCCGCTTTTGGGTGCATCGACTTCAGGAGGACCAGCTGATCTTCCTGAGAGAATCAGGGGTGAGGCAAGTACTTCAGCGGCAACGGACGTTGCCGGGTTGGATGTCTTGTATCACGACTTGTCCTCTTATCAACCTGAGCCTGCCGGTGGAGTTAAAGAGGCTGAGGAGACGGTGGTTACAGAACCAATCTCGCTCCTAACTACATCGGTAGGTGAGATACCGGTGGTTTCTTTGACACTGCCTATCCTGACAATGGCTAGGCTGAAGATAATTACTACATCTCCGAAACTGGTTATTGAGCCAGTTCTTCCTGAAATAGTCACCAGCCCTACTTCCATCGTGGCTGGTGTACTAGTTTCAATGAGGACTCCTAGATCACCGGTGATCCCCCATCTTTCTCCAGCAAGTGCTTCTGTCATTTCCTCTACCGTTATGACAGTGAAACCAGTGGAAGCTGTCTTCCGGTACTACTCGCTCACTGGTAGTAGTTGAAGCTGAGAAAGAATTTGTGGCTGAGATAGTTGATAGCTTTTACAAAAGCCTGAAGCGATCTGTTGCTCTGATCTTGAAGGGCTCAACCACCTTATTTTCTACTCAAAGGTGGTCCTCTCTCAAAATATCGAAAGCATTCGAGACTTTGGAAGGGATGACCAGGCTGCCGCATTGGAGCTTCTGGTGGAAATGCTTAAGAGGGACGTGGGCGAGTAGCATCACCTCAGCAATTCAAATTTGGACTCCTCAGTTAATGAACAGCTTGAACGCCTTGCTGCTCAAATACGTGAAACTCATCTTGCAGCTCAGAAAGCAGCTAAGATAATATCTTCAGATTTAAAATCCTTGGAGACAAGGAAAATAGAAATTGGAGATGTCATAGATGCTTCTAATAATGCTCTTCTCGATGCTGAGGATAAGATTGAGAAAGCAAAGGAGATGATCAAGAGAGCCAATCTTCTTCTGTCCAAGGCTGAACCGGTGCGTTTTGAGGAGATCGCTCGGCTAGAGCAGCTCAAGGCTCAAAATGATGAAGTCCTGCAGTAGGAGCTAGTACAGAGGACAACTTTAGCTGAAATTGAGGCTTGTCTGTCCCAGACAGCGAACTTTAATGAGGCCGAGTTGAGATCGCAGGCATTCATCAGAGCTGCTGAGGAGAGGAAGAATAAGCTGGCCATCCTTGAAGAACGGATTAAGTCTTACGAAGCACTCTTGTAGCTTGTAATTCATGTATCCCCCTTTTTGAATCAATAAAAAATAATTTTATTTAACTCCTCTATTGTATTTCCAACTTGTTTTATCTTCTGAGTTTGCAATTCTTACTTTCAAGTTGTATTACAACCCTCAAAAAGAAAGGAAATAACGGTATAACTAATCTAATCAGAGGTGATGAACTGATAGTATTAGTTACTAAATAAATTTGGGAAATGGCTTGACTCAAATAATGTTGAGATGAGGATGGAAAAGAGTGAGCTTGACGATCTTTACTGTTCAGAGGTAAATATTTAACATAACAGATTAAAGATCATCGAATTTATAAACCACAGCCTGTGATAGTTCCTACTGAACTAAAACAAATGAAGCCTGGGATTTGCCAGTTGAAAGTGACAAACTAGCTATGAGAAATTTTGCCATTCAGAGGTGATGAACTGGACATAATAACAAAACGGAGGTGAACCCGATTTTAGGGACCTATCTATTCAGAGGTGATAAACTGGACGTGATAGACTAAGACACACTAAACTTCGGATCCGCTGCCAGAGGTAGTCGCATTAACTTGGCAGCTCGTCCATCAAGGACTACAGAGATAGATTGAATCTAGACTCCTGTTGGTTCAGAGGTGGTTGACTAGCATGACCAACTAAGGAATCTCAGATTCGCAATCTGCTGTCCAGAGGTTTAATGTTAACATGACAGCAAGAGCTCCTGAACTTGATAGAGGGAAGGAGAACAAAGTTATGGACTCATCTGTTCAGAGGTGATGAACTGGACATGACAGTTGGAGTACCATAAGAGAGAGAGATCTAGGTACCCGTCGGTTCAGAGGGAATATGAACATAACCGATTGGGAGTTACTAGACTCAGAATCCCGCCATTCAGCGGCGGCGAACTGGACATAACGGCAAAGGGATAGTCCCTACTGGACTGAAAGATGAGACTTGGTTATCTATCAGTTCGGAAGTAATACAGACATAACCGATTGAGAAACCATCATGCTCAGGATTTCTACCGTTTAGAGGTGACAAGCTGGACATAACGGTAAAAGAAATAATCCTATCGGGGGAAATAAGGTTTGATCATAAATTCCGTGAAAAATTGATATCTCCTTTAGATATATATATATATATATATTGGGAAGAGATTGTCAGAGGTATATTGTTAACGTGAAAACTAAGAAAGTCTATTGGGGACTGAGAGGAAAATAATAGACTTTGAAGAGGGTCTATTATAGACTCGCTGGGAAGCTAAGAATATGAATATCATGAAAGATTATATGTCAGAGAACTTTGTAGGGATTTAGAACGAGATTTTGTAAAACAGCCTGTCAGAGGTGTAATGTTAAACAAGACCAGGATTTTATTATTGTTAGAGGTGTTTGAACATAACAGTAATTTAGAGTGAACCTTGTCATTCTATTGAGGAGAATGATAAGTGGAGTTTATTCGCTGAGGATATTGACCGGATTCGTAGGGATGTTGGTTTTATCAGCCGAGGAGTGTTAGAGTCTCACTACCAGAGGTTTAATGTTAACATGATAGGCTTGATTCGTCATTTCGCCAGGAAAATGAATATCTTCTTATGTGGTCCTACCATTCCATAGACAGGAATTGGTAAGTGATTTTGGAGAGGAATCAAATGGTAACAGGTCCCTTAGGATTTTTAGCAAATCCTCAGCTGTCAACGGATTTGATATGCTTTTACCAACTACCGTTTGAGTTGGGCCATGCTATTCCCCTCAGCATGATGAGTTGTCGATGACTTATGTTGGGCGTAAGAGCCAATATTTTCCTCTATCTTTAGCCGTTAGAGGTGTTGAATCATTTCGTTACTTTGAGTAACGTGATGCTTCCCCTGAGTTTTCACTCTGTAGGTGAGTTGGGGATTAAAGGAATGGGCATGAATTCCGCGAGATCTTGATCTGAAGATTATCGTTCCTCGTGGACTCTCTATTAATCCTTATCTTGTTTCCATATTGGAAAGATTCTGCAAAAAGATGTGTCAGGAACCTTCTTCAATGAGTTCCTTTGATCTTTCATTCGATCGGTCACCATGTTTTTGATATGAACGTAGAAACAGTGAAAAGGTTCTGTAAGAGAATGCGTCACGAACCTTCTTCGATGAGTTTAGCTTGATAAGTCATCAGATAAACTCATTTGTGTATTCCATTCGATCGGTCACCATTTGGTCGGTCACCACCTCTTGATATGAACGTGGAAACAGTGGAAAGGTTCTGCAAGAGAATGCGTCACGAACCTTCTTCAATGAATTCGGCTTAAAAAATCATCAGATAAACTCATTTGTTTAGTCGGACCTTTGTCGTTGGGTCGAGCTTCGATCGATCGAACAGGAGCAGGGAGGTATGCCACCATTATACATAGAAAAGTCAGGCTAAATAAGCCATCTGCCTGAAACTGTTGCTTAGGCATGCTTGACTTCAAAATATGACTTATTCTTCTAAGTTGAAGATAGGTACATATCTATATACTAGAGAAGAGTGACAAGGCTAAAACAATTTGACACCTTATTTCTTTTTCAATATCATCGGTGTTCGATCGTCTCAACACTAGTCGACAATGAATTAGAGAAGAGTGATAAGGCTAAAACTGAAGTTCATAACTTTAGGTTAATATTAACTTAACAAAAATAAATATATATATTTAAAAAAGGAAACAATATTTTGACTTATCTTTTGAAAGAAATCCAAGTTAATCTTAAGAATTAGGAAAATCATGATTAGGATTTCTGAAAACTTGGTCAAAATAAAATAAATTGTTGGATTTTTAGGTATATGAGAAAAAATTGAATAAGTAATTAGTCTTGATTTTTACTTTAATGAAATATGCACACCTAATACACTTACACATCTAGGATTCTAAGACAAAAACTCTTGTGCCTTACAAAAAAAATAATAATATAAATAAATAAAATCACTAATTAAGCTGGATACATGTGCCTCAAGAAGCATAAGTATTCACGCCTAAAGGTGATTTTATAAATAAAGTCCTTAGTTTTGTGGTCTAGTTCACTCAAGTTCTTAAGTCCGTGAGGTGTTTTCTCACCCGGTGCCCTAAAACTGACCGGTTTGGTTGTCACCGATCTTAGGCTCGCTACATGGGTGAATTAAAAAGCCTAAGAAAACAAAGAAATATTATCTATATATGTACTAACGCATCTAATAGTCAATTAGTTATGTATGAGCGCCTCAAGAAGCCTTGATACTTATACAAAAGAAAATTAGATGAATTATACATATTAAAAAATATATATATATAAATAATAAAGAGACATGGGAATCCAAGTTAAAGAATCCCTAGTAAAGATTCACGTTCATAAGTATGCATATGACTTAGGGTAACAAAAAAGATTATATAAAAAGTCAATTTTAATCCTTATCTAAAATTGATAACAAATTATTGTATAGAGACTAAGTTCAAGAATGAATAAAAATGATAATCCTAAAACTTAGAGATTGCTTAATTTCTTCAAATATATTTCAAATATCTCTCCTTTTTCAAAATAAAAAAATAATAATATATTATTAATCATTAACATTTTCTTATTCTTTTATGGATTTTGTGAGTGTAATCCACTGAAAACCCTCACGAGACAACACTCGTCCTCTAGGGGTAACACTAGAGTTTTAACGGCTTGTTGCACATGCTAAGTACAATCGTGATTCCTACAAAAGTGAGTTAGGATAGGTTAGTTTTTCTTTTCTTTTCCTTTTTCTTTTTATTTTTACTCGAGGACGAGCAAAAAGATAAGTGTGGGGTGTGATAGGTAGTCAAAAGTGCATATTTATCATCATATTTCCCTACTTATTCTTTTATTAAGCACTGCTACGTAATATTTTATTATTTAATGCTGTGCAAGTCTTGAGTAATTAAGAATAAAGAAATAAAGCACAAGTGAAGCCCAAAAGCCTAAAAATCCCACAAGCCTACATGCAAAACTTATTTTAGTAATTTAGAAGCTTCTATCTTATCTAACCTAATCTAAAATTGAATTTTAAATTATTAATTTAAAATCTAGGGGAGGAAGAGGAAGGATAAAGAACTCCTAAATTGCTATTCAAATAAAGAGGAGGAAAGGATAAGATGAATCCTTATCCTAAAACAAGAGATGGACTTCTACTTAAACCTGGTTGCTTACAATACAAAGATAAAGATAAAGGGCAGAACGGCTTAAAGATAAAGATAAAGGGAACAAATCCTTTTCAAATTCAGATTTTTTATGACTTGCTTCCAAAGTTATCCCGAGTTCTCAAGATAGAGAGTCTGAATGCAGAATCCAGAAGGAGGCCCCCAGATGAACGGATCAGAGAAGGCCACGCAGAAAGCGCGTGGCCATTGGCCACACTTTTGCCGCTATGGCCGCATTTTCGCGACCGTTTAGATACATCTGGCAACGCGATTTCGCGGGAGAGTTATACTGGGACTCTACATCTTAAATCTCCTATAAATACCTCTGTAGAGCAACAGAGAGGGGGGATCGAAGAGCTGAAGCTTAGGGTTTTCTTTAGATCTTTTCTTCTTTCCGAATTTTCTTGTATTTTTCGTTTTTCTTATTTGGAGAAGAAAATTGTTGAAGAAGCAGGAGAGCTTTATAATTGGTCAGTGACATCCAATAAAAAGGTTCTTTATTCTTCTTTCTTTTTGCAATTCAATTTAGTTTTCTGCTTAGCTTATTTGTTTTTCTTCTTTTAATTTTCATGCAACTTTTCTTATTAAAAAAATTGAAAATAAAAATATGAATAACTAAATAAACCTATAATTTGCTAATCTCTCGATCAACCCTAGTTTAGTTTAAAAGATGAACTGATTGACATCAATGCTTGTTAGAAACCCTAGGATTAAATTGGTGTGCTTGAAGGTGAATCAATAATTTAATTTAACTAATTTGGATTGCACTTTTTAAATGGTTATTCATGGTTCATATTAAATACTTTGATAGCATAATTTTAAGTGGACTTTTCTTATGCTATGCTTTGAAATTAAGATGAGCTACAGTTTAATTTTTATTAGTGCACACTAATTAGAGTTTAAAACATTTTTATTCATTTTACTTGATTCTCAATCAAAACCCTAGGGTAGATAATTCTTCATTCAATATGATGTTCACTCTTTTAGACTAATACTTTGGTTGTGCTAGATGATTAGTAAACTATAATTCTTTTGCTTGATTAAATCTAATTCTCACAATCAATCTCTTTTTCTTTTCCAAGCCAGCTACAGAGAAGATCATTCTGAAAAACTTCCATCGCATCCTTCCCTGTGGATCGACCCGTCTAGCCCTTGCTACACGTTTACATTGAAACGAGACTAAGATTTTCTAAACTTTCTTTATTATCTACCCATTTCAATCAAAATTTTGGCGCCATTGTCGGGGAAGGAACGGTACGATATTCTCTAAAACTAATTATTTTGTTTCTGTTTGCAGGATCTGCTAACAAGAAAATTTATTACAGCGCAGGAAAATTGGCAAATATGTGCCTTTGTCCTAGAAGGCAGAGCCAGAGGCAACACCGAAAAGCCGCGTTTTCGCGGCTACTGCAGCGATTTCGCGGCATTAGTAGCTTATTTGTGCTTCCAATTTTGCAGGGCTGCTGCAAATTGCAAGTATTATTTTCTGCAGCTGATAATTTTTCTCTGTCATCACCCTGCATGCTGCTAATTAACTAACAGTAGCTTATTGTTGACTAATTAAAAAAAATTAGACTCTTGCATTATAGGCACATGTCTATTTAAATTTCTTAATTTCTGTTGAGGAGTGCTGGCGACAAGGTACATTTGCATTGCATATAGACTAGGAAGCACACTTGGCTGATTTACTGCTTTTGAGTGAATACTTGTTTGTTGCTTTACACGTACACTAAATCACTTTAAGGACAAAACCCATAAATAAGATAAGGTGGGGACGTCATTACCCTTCCTTGGCCCACAAATTATCTCTGTTGCACTCACAACCCAAACCCTAAAATAAAAATTGACTAGACGTTGGCCTTAGGTTAACTCGGACTCATTAGGAGATTGGCTGAAGTAGGAAGTTGTTTGAAATTAACTCTCGCCAAATCGGTTTCTAGAAAGGGGATTAAGGGTCGAAAGCCCGAAGGTTGGTGGTTACTTAATTAAGGAACGTCTTTGACGGATAACCTCCCACCGATTTTGCCACCTACCTGGCCGATTAACTTGTGGTTAAGATCGGCAATATACCTCCTAAAGACAGTCTAAAGTTAGGAGTCATCTAGGTCCAGGCTTACCCTAGATTAGGATTTTTTTTATTTTTGATTTTTGATTTTTTTTCCTTTTTGATTGATTGTGTGAACTTATTTGTTAACTGCGCATGTCAGCTTGATTGAGAGATCTAGTACATCTAGGTTTTTAAAAAAAATAACTCACCACTAATCCCAAAAAAATATCCCATGGTCTATCCACACTCATTTGGTTATGATCCATTCTATAGGCCAAACCCACCTTTCCATCCACCAACCTTTTTTTCGAACTTTCATAACTACACTCAACCCGCCCACTCATCTTTTACATCTGATCCACCCATTTGGTGCAATTACTGTCATGATCTATCTCATCCCTCGGAACAGTGTCCCTCGATAGGGTATTCGTTAGGACGAAATTCAAATCAGTTTCACTCATTTCAAGGACCTACGAGTGAACCATATCCATCACATCAATTAAAGTTCAATTACAATCATAAAGATGACACACAAACTTAACACCAAGTACTAAGTGACAATGTTTCATACTGGGCCCACCTAGAAATGATGGTTAATGAGTTAGCGGTTGAGCAGGAGGAGGATTCATTTTCCACTCAACTTGTTCTTGATTCAAAACCAAAAATACCTATGTCAATTCAGGAACACATCAATTGAGATAGAATGAAAAAAGTCCAAAGCGAGAAACCCATATCAATTCTAGATCACATTCGTCTTCATGAAGCAAATGAGTTCAATAATGTTGATAAGCCCGATGCTGAAGTAAGCATATTAGACGACTATCGTCGATTTTGAGACAAACTGATTAGAGATCATTTGACCGAATATTCACCTCGTAGGGAACAAATTGAGTCGTATAGTGAAGATAAATGTGACGAATCTTTTTGTTTGGATGAAATGTTTCAAGATGATTAGGATACACATGCACCTCCCAAGGAGAAAGTTAAATCATATTGTGAGGATATTTGTGAAGATGATGAGCCTCTATTTCTTGATAGATTGTTTAAAGATAAATGCGATCATAGTGGTAAGAAAACATATGTTACCTCTAAAGTTCTCTTTGAAAAAGGAAAGCTTGATTTAAGTATCTTTTCATTCAATGAATCAACTAATGATCAATCGTTTGAAAACATAACTCAAGAACTTCAAATTGATAAAAGCTTTAAAAATCTCGTCGAAGATGAACTTAACTGTTTGAATGAATCGATTAGGGATGCTTTGGTTAGTTACACACCTCCGAAAGAAATGGTTAATTTAATTTTTGAGGAGACACATGAGGATGAGCTCAAAATTCTAGGTATACACGTTGTGTACGCCCCAAAAGTTTTTTTGATGACAATGATGAATTTATGAAGAGTGGAAGAGGGGAGAAGAGTAAGAGGAAATTGAGAAAATTGAGGAACAAATTGGAGAGGATGAACAAAATAACAAAAAGATTGGCCTCCCCATTGTGCCCTATAAAGAGAACCCATTGGAATGATGGGAAACGAGCTAGAGGGATGAATCCTAAAAAGATCTAGGTAAGGAAGATGCATGTGTTGTACATATATTTGTATATTATTATTTATCTCTTTTTACACTTTACTTTATGCATTCATGCATTTCATTCGTATATTAGGGACAATGCATGAGATAAGTGTGGGGGAGGGTACTAACGCTTAACTTTTAATACGAATAAATAAATAAAATTAAAAAAAAAAAATAATATAATAAAAAATAAAAATAAAAAATATTTACTTTAACATAGATTATTGACTAACTGTAGGTTGTTGTTAATATAACTCACTTACCTTAGGTTATTAACTTAACAAAATTTTCTTTTTATTTCTAAAAAAATTATTTACTAATCAGACTAATATAATGATTAACTTACTAACTTTAGGTTAATATTAACTTAACAAAAATATATATATATATATATATTTGAAAAAGAAAACAATATTTTGACTTATCTTTTGAAAGAAATCCAAGTTAATCTTAAGAATTAGGAAAATCATGATTAGGATTTCTAAAAACTTGGTCAAAATAAAATAAATTGTTGGATTTTTAGGTATAGGAGGAAAAATTGAATAAGTAATTAGTCTTAATTTTTACTTTAATAAAATATGCATACCTAATATACTTACACATCTAGGATTCTAAGACAAAGACTCTTGTGCCTTATAAAAAATAATAATAATATAAAAAAAAATTCACTAATTAAGCTGGATACATGTGCCTCAAGAAGCATAAGTATTCACGCCTAGTCCTTAGTTTTGTGGCCTAGTTCACTCGAGTCCTTAAGTCTGTGGGGTGTTTTCTCACCGGTGCCCTAAAACCTACCGGTTTGGTTGTCACCGATCTTAAGCTCGCTACATGGGTTAATTAGAAAGCCTAAGAAATATTATCTATATATACTAACACATCTAATAGTCAATTAGTTATGTATGAGGGTCTCAAGAAGCCTTGATACTTGTACAAAAGAAAAATAGATGAGTTATACATATTAAAAATATATATATATATAATAAAGAGGCATGGGAGTCCAAGTTAAAGAATCTCTAATAAAGATTCACGTTCACAAGGATGCATATGACTTAGGTTAACAAAAGAGACTATATAAAAATTCAATTTTAATCCTTACCTAAAATTGATAACAAATTATTGTATAGAGACTAAATTCAAGAATGAATAAAAATGATAATCCTAAAATTTATAAATTGCTTAGTTTCTTCAAATATATTTCAAATATTTCTCTCCTTTTTCAAAATAAATAATAATAATAATTATTAATCACTAACATTTTCTTTTTCTTTTATGGATTTTGTGGGTGTAATCCACTGAAAATCCTCACGAGACAACAAATCGTCCTCTATGGGTAACCTAGAGGTTTAACGGCTTGTTGTACATGCTAAGTGTAATCGTGATTCCTACAAAAATGAGTTAGGATAGGTTAGTTTTTCTTTTCTTTTCCTTTTTCTTTTTATTTTTACTTGAGGACGAGCAAAAAGATAAGTGTGGGGGTGTGATAGGTAGTCAAAAGTGCATATTTATCATCATATTTATTATTATATTTTCCTACTTATTCTTTTATTAAGCACTGCTACGTAATATTTTATTGTTTAATGTTGTGCAGACCTTGAGTAATTGAAGAATAAAGAAATAAAGCACAAGTGAAGCCCAAGCCCAAAATCCCACAAGCATAATTTATTTTAGTAATTTAGAAGCTTCTATCTTATCTAACCTAATCTAAACTTGAATTTTAAATTATTAATTTAAAATTTAGGGGAGGAAGAGGAAGGATAAAGAAGAACTCCTAAATTGTTATTCAAATAAAGATGAGGAGGAAAAGGATAAGATGGATCCTTATCCTAAAACAAGAGATGGAATTCTACTTAAACCAGGTTGCTTGCAATACAAAGATAAAAATAAAGGGGAGAAGGCTTAAAGATAAAGATAAAGAGGAGAAAGGCTTAAAGATAAAGATAAAGGGAACAAATCCTTTTCAAATTCAGATTTTTGATGACTTGCTTCCAAAGTTATCCAGAGTTCTCAAGATAGAAAGTCTGAATGCAGAATTCAGAAGGAGGCGCACAGATGAACGGATCAGAGAAGGCTACAAGAGAAAGCGCGTGGCCATTGGCCACGCTTTTGCCGCAGAAATGCCGCCATATTGCCGCAGAAATGCAGCTATTGTCGCATTTCCGCGGCCGTTTGGATACATCTGGCAACGTGGTTTCGTGGGAAAGTTGTACTGGGACTCTACGTCTTAAATCTCTTATAAATACCCCTGCAGAGCAGCGGAGAGGGGGATCGAAAAGCTGAAGCTTAGGGTTTTCTTTAGATCCTTTCTTCTTTCCGATTTTCTTGTATTTTTCGTTTTTCATATTTGGAGAAGAAGATTATTGAAGAAGCAGGAGAGCTTTGTAATTGGTCAGTGACATCCTATAAAAAAGTTCTTTATTCTTCTTTCTTTTTGCAATTTAATTTAGTTTTCTGCTTAGCTTATTTGTTTTCTTCTTATAATTTTCATGCAACTTTTCTTATTCAAAAAAATTTTGAAAATAAAAATAAAAATATGAATAACCAATTAAACCTATAGTTTGCTAATCTCTCGATCAACCCTAGTTTAATTTAAAAGATGAACTGATTAACATCTATGCTTGTTAGAAACCCTAGGATTAAATTGGTATTCTTGAAGGTGAATCAATAATTTAGTTTAACTAATTTGGGTTGCACTTTTTAAATAGTTATTCATGGTTCATATTTAAATACTTTGATAGCATAATTTTAAGTGGACTTTTCTTATGCTATGCTTTGAAATTAAGATGAGCCTCAGTTTAATTTTTATTAGCGCACACTAATTAGGGTTTACAACATTTTTATTCATCTTGCTTGATTCTCAATCAAAACACTAGGGTAGATAATTCTTCATTCAATATGATGTTCACTCTTTTAGACTAATACTTTAGTTGTGGTAGATGATTAGTAAACTATAATTCTTTTGTTTGATTAAATATAATTCTCACAATCAATCTTTCTTTTTCTTTTCTAAGCCAACTACAGAGAAGATCGTTCTGAAAAGCTTTCATCGCATCCTTCCCTGTGGATCGACACGTCTAGCCCTTACTACACGGTTACATTGAAACGAGACTAAGATTTTCTGAACTCTTTCTTTATTATTTTCCCGTTTCAATCATTGATGAGGGGGATATAGGCCCAATGACATCGATTCCCCATGCTTCGAATGGCCACGACGCAACAGTCAGACGAAGTAATTCTAGAGGTTGATGTATAAAGTCTGCATGGATTTGCAGGCTTTACACCTTTGTGCATATTTGATGACATCAGCTATAATGGTTGGTCAATAATATCTAAGCCTGTGCAATCGATCCTTGAACTTCGACCTGGTTGATGAGCTCCGCATATCCCGTCGTGCGCCTCTTTAAACACTTCTTGTGCCTCCGAATTAGAAAGGCAACGGAGAAAGATACAGTCATATGAGCGACGGTAGAGTGTCTTTACTATTGAATCATAGTAAAAATGGAGAGACCTTCGTCTGATATTCGTCGCTTCTTTAGGGTTATCCGACAATATATCATGCAAAGCATAGTCAATGAGGGAAAATCGCTAATCTCTCGATTCAAAATCCGTCGAGGTGATATGAACCTCGGTTTCAACACATGTTTAGGACAAACAAGATGTCGAGTAGCCACTGTAAAAAGATCAAGGTTCTAAATATCGGATATCGGAATCGTATCGGATGGGGGTTTTTCATATCGGATATCGGATATCGGGGGAGATATCGGGGATACGCGCGCATATCGGCCGTTCATATTGGACACTATATATAATGAAATATTGATAATTAAGATTTGATTTAGAGTCATACATATCATCTACCTAATAAAAATGATGTAATATGCTTACAGAGATAGTAAAAAACAATGTATATTTGCATGCAGTCGTGCAATAAATAAGTTATTTCATATCGGGTGATATATCGGACGATTTATCGGCCAATATCGGGCAATTTATCGGCCGATATTTCAAATATCGGCTATTTTTTGCAGCAAACGATATGGCGAACGATTTCCCCATATCGTATCGGCAGCAGGTAAAAAGGAGATATCGGACGATATCTCGGCCGTATCGGCCGATATTTAAAACAGGGAAAAAGATACATTGTGTCGATCAGTAAGGCTAATGTTGCTGCTAGTGCAGCCAGAGCGTCGGCCTTAGTATTTTGGGATCGGGACACATGACCGATGTAAAAGTCATCAAATAAATTAGCTATTTTGATGACTGCATGATAATAAGGTACCAAATCTCCGTGGCGGACCTCATATTCTACTTTAACCTGATTAATACTCAATTTTGAATCACCAACTTCAAGGTAGCGTACCCCCATTTCATAGGCGAGCTGAAGGCCAATGAGTAGAGCGTTATATTCTGTCACATTGTTGGAACATTGTTCAGTCAATGAAAACGCCCTAGAAAGGACATGGTTTTGTGGTGAGAAAAAACAACCCCCACACCAGCAATGATCTTGCCTTTAGGGCCTATTCTTGATGCTCATCAAAGAACATCTGTCATACTTCATCCTCTGAAGTTATATTAAATTTAAAAACCTCATCTAGAATATCTTCATGAAGTTTTGAGCTTTCTGGAACCGAATGAGCAGCCAGGAAGTCTGCAAGCGTCTGGCCTTTAACTGCCTTCTGAGGGACAAAGAGCATGTCGTACTAAAACAGAAGGAGAGCCCACTTAGCTAATCTTGAATTTAGTGATATTGGTTTCGTCATGAGAAGACGCAAAGGATTCACTCTAGAAATGACATGTATGGTTTGACCAACCAAGTAATACCGCGTCTTTTGAATAGCAATGACAAAAGCTAAGCATTCCTTCTCAATAGGGTTATAGCAAAATTCTGCCCCTATCAGAGTCCTGCTCAGATAATAAATGGTCTGTTCGTGGCCGTCATCGTTCTTTTGAGCAAGCAGAGCACCGAGAGAATGGTCCATAGCTTTCACATAATGCAGGAATGATTTTCCTGATGTGGGAGCTACTAAGACGGAGGTTTAGTGAGGTATCTTTTGATATCCTCGTAAGCTTCTTGACAGGTTTGATCTCATACAAAAGAGACACCCTTTTTCATGAGTCGGGTGAACGGTTGACAGCGGCTTGAGAGATTTGCGATGAACCTTCAGATATAGGCCAGTCTGCCTTGCAGCCCCTAAGTTCTTTGAGATTCTTAGGTGGACGCGCGTTTTGGATAGCTTTAACTTTATCTGGGTCAAGATGGATCCCTTTTGACGTGACAGTGAATCCTAAGAACTTGCCACTCGAAACCCCCAAGAAAAATTTTGTCGGATTCATTTTTAGTCGATGAGCTCGCATTATATCGAACATTGTTCTCAAGTCACGAAGATGATCATTCTTATCGCGACTTTTGACAGCAATGTCGTCGACATAACATTCTACCGTCTTTCGAAGGTGGTCGCGAAAAATTATACTCATTGCACGTTGATAAATTGCTCCTGCGTTCTTTAATCCGAAGGGCGTCACAGTATAGCAGTATACCCCCAACGGTGTCCGGAATGAAGTATGCTTCTCATCCCCTAGGTACATCTTAATTTGATTATACCCTGAAAAGCTGTCCATAAAAGACATTCTTTCGAATCCGCAGGTATTGTCAATCATGACATCGGTGATGGGCAATGAGAATTCATCTTTAGGGCAGGCTGTATTGAGATCACGGTAGTCAATACAGATCCGAATTTTTTCATTCTTCTTAAGAGCAGGAACAATGTAGCAACCCAATCTAGATGTTGTTCCTCCCGTATGAAACCACATGCGATGAGTTTATGGACTTCAGCTTCAATAGCTTCCATAATGTTCGGGCGAAATCGTCGTTGTTGTTGCTTGACTGGCTTGGCGTCAGGCTTGATATTCAGACGATGCATGGCTACTTGTGAATCAAGTGTGGGCATATCTTCGTAGTCCATGCAAAGACATCGATATACTCTCTTACGAGTACTATCAATTCTTCTTTCTCCATAAGTGATAAGCTCACTTATAAAGATAGGTTTAGGGTAACATTGACTACCCAAGTTAACCTGAATCACCTTGTCTTCAGTAGGTGGTTTGTGTTGTTCGAATCGCTTTCCCCACTGAAAATCCAGTTGTTGAGCCCATGGTTCAACATCAATAGCTTCTGCAAGCTCCAATTGACTACTTAAAGTCATCGTTCCCACACTAACATCTGACTCCCACTCGGAGGAAGAGGCAGAGCGTGACGGGATCGGTTTGTTGTCTTCGGATCGAATCGATGTAGAAGGTGGAGGTGTAACATATCCCAGCCCCCTGCGTGTTTTATCATAGTAATTTGTCGGTTTCCCTTTCAGCACGAAATTACGTAGAAAACTACGTCATCTTTTTTCCGAAATTCAGGTCACTCCCATGCTGCAGGTTGTATCTCATTTTTCTCATCATATGTTGTGATGATCGTGCATAATAGAAAAATTGCGGGGGCTCTGAGTCTAATCTCGAATATGTGACCGTAGACCTTCGTAGTTGGGCTCTACCAAATATTATTGGTGATTGACTCCTTTTGGATGGAGGAATCACGAAGACGGACCTTTCACACATTCCACAAATGTATTTGGCATGCTTGGTTTATGCAAGGGCATGTGTAGAGAGCTATTGGCAACAGATTCAAATAATTCGACACTCGTAAGATAATCAAAGAAAGCATTGTCATTAATCACCATTCATCATCATCCTATTACATTTAGGATTATTGAAACATGCTACAATTGGTTTACCAACCAAAGTAGCTGCGTGTTTCCTTCAGACTCTGAATCTACCTCATTGTCACTGTCGTCGTTGTCAGGCAATGGTTCTTTTGATGTTTTACCGATTTCCTGATATAGGAGAGCGTCAGTAAAGTAATTTTTCACCCCTTTGAACGGTTGTTTCTCAGCGAACACCGTTTGTACCGTTGTATCATCCTCCACGTATTTGAAGCATTGGTGTAGAGTATAGGGAACAATCCAGCTAGCGTGGATCCAAGGTCGTCCTAACAACAAGTTATATGCAGTGTCAGTATCACTGACGTAACACGTCACTTCTAATTTCAGGTTACTGATTCGGCAATGGAGTCGAATTTTTCCGAATGGGTGGCTACTCCCTGCGTTAAAACCGTATATCGTCGTAGTAGTTGCGGACAACCGATGATATGCCAAGGAAGTAGATGAGCCTTTTGGGAATAATGCTGAATGTAGACCCTGGATCAACCTGTACTCTTTCAATGCATGTCGAACTGATGTATCCAGTATAGTACAAAGGTCGATCGTGTTTGTTATCCTTAAGGAGCATATCCTCAGCTGTGAAAGTAATAGCAGGTACTTTCAATTGTACATGATGACATTCAGAACACGAGGGTTGAGTGTCGTCCCTAGGAGTTTCTGGCATATGTGTCAGAAATGATTCTAAATTAGCCAGTGCATCCCTGAGTGCTTCCCTTGTCTCTTTCGAGAGGCGAAGCAGCTCGTGTATGGTGATACGAGCGGGGATAATAGCCAGCTGGGCCAATATGTCAAAGCGAAAAAGGATGTTAAGTCCCGGGCCTGAAGGTTTCTTCAGGACATGGTCAAACCAAGACTTCTTTCTGCTTTCTCTTTTCCTGAGCTCGGGACCGGAGCTGACATGGGCACTTGTACTGACGTCGTTTGTTGTTGTGTCTCGTCAGTAATTCTCTTATACTGTTTCAAGTATGATTTTCCGAATCGAGTACCCATCGGCTGAAGTACATCAGCCTACGTTGTGCAAGCATGCCTCTCACTTTCAGAATCGCTAAGAGAAGTTGTTGTCACATTGCCGTCATCTGGCAGGGGATGGTGATACGAGCGGGGATATTAGCCAGCTGGCCCAATATGTCAAAGCGAAAAGGGATGTTAAGTCCCAGGCCTGAAGGTTTCTTCAGGACATGGTCAAACCGGACTTCTTTCTGTTTCTCTTTTCCCGAGGTTGGGACCGGAGCTGACTTGGGTACTTATACTGACGTCGTTTGCCGTTGTGTCTCGTCAGTAATTCTCTCATACTGTTTCAAGTATGATTTTTCGGATCGAGTACCCGTCGGCTGAGGTACATCAGCCTGCGCTGTGCAAGCATGCCTCACTTTCAGAATCGCTAAGAGAAGTTGTCACATTGTCGTCATCTGGCAGGACAGATAACGTTGCAGATTTGCCCTTCGACATGGACTTCTTCGAATCCCATTATTTGTCTTGGGCAAGATCTGGGTGTATCCACATGATCTCTCCTGTTTTTAATGTCAAGGGAACTAGACCCTTAATCTCCTGATATTTAGCTGAAGGATCGTTTATCTCCAGCCGTGCTTCAGGGATTGGAAAAGACCCATCAGGAACTGTGACTTTTGGGGTCTTACCGAACTCAAGGGTCACCATGTTTGCAGTGACTTTTGTTCTGACTTTAGAGTTAGAACTCCGACATCGACCAAAGCCTGAATTGTGTCCTTGAGGACAATGCACCTGTTAGTAGGATGATGAACCATCCTATGGAAGAGACAATAATTAGGATCGTTGGCGCGTCCCACTTTGTTAGGGCGTCGAGCCTCTAGCAGTTTCAATTTATTCCCTTTGTGGAGTAAATGGAATATTGTAACCACCTGCTCGTCTTTGAAGGAGTACTGTTTCGGAGGAAACTTAAACTTCTGATTGTTGACGTCGCTCTTCTTGGTCTTCGGATGAACGTCCCCTGACAATTCGACGGACATAGTCTCTTTCCCTTTGGCTTAGGAAGACTATGTCATATCGTCACACCCTTTATTGTTCATATCCCATTTGCCTTTAAGGGTAGATGGTTCAAACTTTTTAGCCGACTTTTCGGCTATTTCAGCTTGTTCAACTAGTTCTTTCCAGGTATGGGCTTTGCCTGCTCCCATATGAATCTCTTCTTGGTCCAGGAAATTATGCCTACATGTCTGCAAGAGCATGAGCAATGGCATCCCTGCTGGACACATCAAAGATAAGTTTCTGAACCGCTCAATGTAATCACGGACAGATTCGCCCTTCCTCTGCACGGTGGAGAGGAGTTTGTCTATGGTTACCTCGATATCATCCTCGTAAAAACGAGAAAGAAATCGAGTTTCTAAGTCGATCCAAGAATTGACAGAGCCTGGAGGAAGGCTTCGAAACCAGTCAAATGCTACCCTCTTCAAGATACCAATGAATAGCCTGGCCATGATAGCATCGTTATCTATAACATTACCGGTCTGAGACCGGAAGTAATAGATGTGCTGATTTGGCAAGCTCTTACCATCATACGTATGTAATGTATGTGGCTTAAATTTTGGGGGTATGGTACTGAATCCCATTCAAGTGGGTAAGGCCGAGTCATGCATGCCTTCTTTAGTTCACCCCTCTGAGTTAGGGATGTGATCTGAGCTTGGATACCTTTAAGAACTTCAGCATCGATGGAAGAACTTTCCTTTGACTTCTCAGTCTTAGGTTGCTCATCATCATTATGTTCCTCCTCATTATGATTACTCTTTGACTTCTCAGTTTTAGGTTGCTCATCATCATTATGTTCCTCCTCATTATGATTACTCCCGGTATCATTGTTATTTCGGTTGGTAAGGAGTTGAGCGAGCATCTATTGAATTGTCCAAGACATGCTGGGCCTTGGACGTTTGCTCCTGAGCTTCAACCGTCGAGGAGGTCATCATTACCGTTATCAGTCATATGCACCTACACTCTGTCCGTTCGTATCGAGCTGACTGTTGCTGAAGAGGCATACTCACTATCTTCCCCCTCATCATCAGACCATTGGAATAGCTTTTTCATTGGTTCTGGTGATGTTATTCTAGTCGAAGAGGATGGCTGCTCATAATTATAGGGTGTTGCCACCCTAGATCTGGTGTTTCGAAACACACCTTCTTCTACCAAGACTTGGCCTAAGCCAGGGCTATAGTCTGGGTCTGGAGAACTGAACGAAGGGGAGTTAGCACCACGCGGCGCTCGTCTGCCCCTATGCGGCTCACGTCCCCTTCCTATCATGTTGACGGATGCAGAGGGCAGATCTGGTAGATTTCGCGATTTGCTCCTTTTTGTGATGCTTCGTAGGAGCTCGCACCGATAATCGATTAAAAACTGGTTGTCGGTTGGAAAGGTGGCGAGGACTAGTCCTAATCGGCAATGGACTGAATGAACCGTCACCAACTGACATCTCACTTGTTCACAACAAGAGGAAGAAGTATGGAGTAGTTCTAACTTCCGCTTGTTAGTTAAGAACTCTCGCAGGTCGGGATTAGCCGAGTTTAAGCGATCCAGCGCGACTTGAACGGATCGCGCACTGTTCTGTTCAGGTGATTTTGAAATCACCTTTTTGCTTATAGCTCTATTTGCAGGAGCGGACTTAGCACCAAAGGGCTTGGGAAGCGAAGCTCGGGACGATGCTTCGTCTTTTGCAAAACCGCGGAGGCAATTAGCACTGCATAGTGCTGTAGTCCCAGCTTCGCGGCTGACAATTCTGGTAGCACCCTTAGGCGTTGAAGCTGCATAAGCACCGCTATCAGAGCCCAGGGATGATCCTTTAACTCCGCTCCGAAGAGCGGACTTAGCGCTGGAAGATTTTGAGAGCGAAGCACGCTGTGGTGCTTTGTTCTCGGCCTTATAACAAAGGTTTCTAGCACTGCTGAGTTCTTCAGTTCTAACCTTGCAGCTGAAAACTTTGTTCGTACCCTGAGGTACTGGCGCTGTATTAGCCATGTCATCAGTAACTTTGCTCGTGAAAACGAGGTTGGCACAAGGGGTCTCTGCTCCCAGATTAGGCGAAGGCAGAGATACCAATCTAGCCTCGTGGTTAATAGTCTCGGCGACGCTGCCAAATTGGATAGGCAGTTTGTCTTTGTCTTCGCGTGATAGGCGAAGTTGTGGCGGAACTTCGCCTAAAGCTTCACATGGAACTTTCTACTTCAGCCTCCACATCTGCTTAGGAAGCGAAATTTTAGGTTCGCAGGGAACCTGGCTAGCCTTGCGTAAGGCACTTTTAGCCTCAGTTGAGGCTGAGAGGAGTTGGGACGACCCTCGTCCAGCTCTCTAAAGCCTTGACCCGGAGATCTTTCTGTACTTCCGAGTGTGGAGCACTGGACTACCCTCAAAGAGTAATTCTTCAAAGGCTCAAGATTCTGACTATTGCATTGCGACACTGTCTTCTTGTTGCGCCAGAAGACGAATTTCCCCAGCGGAATTGCCATCTTGTTTCCATTAAAAATTGAATAAAGGGAAAACTTACGAAAATATTAAGAAGCGAAATTACAAGTAATAAATAGAAGAATTACAAATAGATCTCCTCTAAGATTTCTGGGAAAGTGTGTCGGTAGGAATCTGATCAGCGCGCGATCACTTTATCCATTTGACGATGCAATCGATCACGTGATCGAACTGCCTCCTAGTAAGACTCCCTTCTCGCTTGGTTCGAGAAATCGAAGAACAGAAGATCAATAGAGCCCATTTGTTAGGAATTCTGCTCTTTTCTTTTTTTTAGTCAATCTCTCTCTGTCCGTCCTTGTCCCTTGTGTCTAGTAAGGGACTATTTATAACCAAAAGTGGGGTGTAACTGCCCCCCTTGAATTCAGCAAAGCTGAATCAGTCATTAGCTTCGCACAAGGCTCGCAAATGACCTTGCCGCGAAGCTTTTTTTCAAGCTTCTGGCGAAGCTAGAGGGTTCGTGCGAACGTCCTTTTGCCGTTATGGCTTAATTGTCCACTTAATATGGGACGAAGTAGGCGGGTGTAACCGCCCACTTAAAGTGGTGTTAATCCCATTAAATTAATGGGGTTCACCAATAAATCCCTCGTGGATGAAACGGTCAATTTGATGACCTGGCAAAGCTCACTGCGGAGCTAGATCATGCGAAGCTAGATCATGCGAAGCTAAGACTTAGCTCATAACTTCAGGCGAAGTTTCCTTCAGAGCCTCGTACGAAGCTAAGACCCAGTCCATAGCAGAGCTATGACTCAGCCTATAGCGGTGCTAAACCAGCTAGGATAAGGCTTTTGCGTGAAGCTCTTGGATCAGCCTCTGACGGGGCTAAATGGGAAGCTTCAGGCGAAGCTAATAGTTAGCCTCAAAGCGAGGCTACCAACCAAGCTTAGGCGAAACTGTTAGTTCCATGCGGAGCTATGAAGCTTATCTTAGGATTATGCCAGGCTAAGTATTGAGCAAACTTAGCGGCTTAGGCCTGCTTGGGTCTCTTTAAAGGCAACTTTGGCTTACTATCTGCTTTACTGGATTAGTAATGTCCATGTTGCTATTTTATCTCTGATCATCAGCTTGTCTTCGACTTATCTTTTGTAGATGTCGATACGTTAGACGTCGTTCAGACCGGTTGAAGATGAATGTGGGAGTTCTTTCTTTTTCGAGTGTCAACAACCGCCAATATCTAGATAATGGGTCATTTTATTGGCGACCCTAATCCAACTATTCAAGTTATACTTAATAATGCACATATACACATTGAATAGCCAAACTACAATCTGGCTCCCTTCCCTTTTTGGGGCCCAAATCTTTCCGCTTTTGTGCCTCTTGAAATTTCTATTTATAGGAGGTTAGCCCTGGTTTTTAGCCATGATGGCTGACCTCATCCTCCAAATTTTCCTCGAAAAGCAAGATTTTTCTTCCCTTTCTCGTGATGGAATCCCACTTATTCTCTGATAGTGCTTGGCACTTACATGTGAACGCCACATTGTTGTTATCTAACTACTAAACCAAATTAATTTTTGTTTAGTTTTTTTCTCTTTTTTCCTTCTCTCTCTACTAATGAACATCCACATGTATGCAGGTTTTTGGTGCCATCATAAGCCACCGTGACTATCTGCCTTCTTCCACTCTGTTAGAGTTTATATGTAGCTTGTGTCCTATTCATCATGAGGTCATCAAATTACCTTGGTTTGGCAACATGATGCAGAACTAATTTTTAACATGAAAATAAAGATAGATTTTGATTAATTCAGGAATCGACACCCAGGTGATCTTTCACTCACTCTCACAAATCAGCATGCAAGAGATTCAAGGAGCAATCGAAAGCAGAAAAGGGTTTAAATTGCCCATACTGAAGTTAAAAGTAACTGCAGCACTTAGCTTTTTATAGGCCATACAAATAGAAGTATCTCGCTATACCCACTATGGGACTAAAATAAAAGCGAAAAATAAGCCTAACCTAAAATAAAGAGAAAGAGCCTAAATAAAAATAAAGACCAGTGATTCCCATCAATTCTCCCCACCTTCCAAAAATTGGCACTGGTGAATGCTGACCGTGTGAATGAAGTCGAGCCGAGTAATGCTGCACAAACTCCTCGGTGGTGGCTCCTCAACAGTTATGGTGGTGATGAACGAAAAGGAAACAGCTGTGGCCATGTGGAAGTGCGATAAAGAGTCAAATCCTCAACATTGAGCACCTAGCTAATTCCAAGATCACGGAGAATATCGGGCCCGTAAGCGCTGGAACCAAATTTCCTCAAAAGCTTGTATATACCACTGTTTTGAGTATGGAGCATTTTCAAAGTTTCCAATGGGAGCCTATTTGGGTGCACTCTACTCAGTACCTCATCGCCTACTCTGAGTTCCTGCAACCGCTTATGAGACTTTGCAGCAGACTGATAGTTATAATGGTTGAATATTATGTGCCTTCTGATGTGATCATGCAACTCAGACAAATGTGATGCAAACGACTCAATTTTGGCAATAGGATAAATATCTTTGGGAAGAGGGAGAAGATCGAGGAAATTCCTGAGTGTGGTAGTAGACTTATCGACCAGAGCTTCTGGTGAAGATTAGGATCTAGTCACTAGATAACATGGTGCCTTATTGTTCTTGTCAGTGACTATTCCCTTCTTGTTATTCCCCACATTCGACTTGGGCTTGGCAAGTTTCAACACTATCTTTTTTCCCTTTGAATTTAAATTCATAAGTGTTAGACCTACTCAGACTGGTCATATCCAAGTCATACAACCAAGGTCTGCCCAACAAAATGTGTGTAGCATTTATGTATAAGACATCACACTAAACACAATCCTGATAACTAGACATGTGGATAGAGACGTAACAACGCTGGGTAATACATTAAGCAGTCTCATCAACCCAATTCACGTTGTATGGGTGGGGATGTTATTCAGCCTCAAGACCCATCTTCTCAAAAGTTATCTTGGCAATGATGTTCGCACTACCCCCATCGATCATCAACTTATAATTCTTCCCCTCACGTGTAATATAAGTGTGGAACACACTAGACCTACGCCAGTCCTCAGCACCAACGGCTATGTGTGAACACCTAACTACACCCAATTGAATGCTAGAAACTCCAACATCCTTATCTGTATCACTAGTGCCCCCTATGGCTCATATACGTCCTCTAGATAACCCTCGTCCAAACCAGCATCCTTAATAAAAAGGCTTCTGGTTGGACACCGAGCAGCGACATGACCATACTCATGACACTGAAAGCACTTCATCCCCGAGATAGTCTATCTATATGGCTTACCTATAACAGATTTATTCTTGAGGTCCTTAGTTTTATTTGTGTTAGGTCTGGTGGTGGTCTCAGGTAAGTGCCTATACTACTGCCCAACCTTCGGAATGACAAAGAGAATTTAAGTGAGACCTCTACATCTTGAGCTAGTTGGCTGGCCGGCCTCTGCAAGAGTCTTTATAGTTTGAGAATGAATGATCATGGCCCACTGGATGTCAGTCCTCAACCCAGAACGAAACTTAGATATGGTTTGGTGGGGGTCTTCTTATAACTCACAGCACAAAGTTAGGTCATCAAATGCAGTTGTGTAAGCTTGGACCGACGTGCTTCCCTGACGAAGGCGGTGCAATTCATCTAGGAGGCAGTGCCCAAATAATTCAGGAAGTATTTCTCTTTAAGTTCGTCCTTCATTTCATCCCAAGTCTCTATGAGAACCATATCCCTCGCACAATCTTTCTCTACAGAGGTCTAGTAAATCTAGCTGACCATGTGAGTTGCATCCTAGCGAGCCGAACTTTACGTTTCTCAAATATCCTATACCAGTCAAAATCATGTCAGCTAACCAATCACTAAAAACTTCAGGATCATGGACACTGTCGAATGTGAGAGAATCTGTGTTAATCCTATGGATAATTTCATCATCATCATCCCTAAGCCTATGGGCGCTCTCATCCCTCCTATCGTTGTAGTTCTCTTTATTGGGTTTGTGGCCACCAGTTATTTTCTCATTAGATTTGTTCTCTAACCTCTCTATCTTAAGTTAGTTATCTTACATCTCAAGTTTAATGGATCGCACCTCCTTAAACAAAAGGTCAAATTTCTCTATCAATTGATTGATTTTTTCTTCCATATCTGGTTGTTTGGGGTTACGCCTCTTACCACTTCACAAGAGCTGCACTATCTGAGAATGCAAATGCAGTACACACAATCAGACAGATGCAAACAGTTTCCTACATGTTACTGAATGTGTGTACTATATGATCAAACAAAAAATATTTTCCTAATGACCACTAAAATGAATATCCAAAACGAATCTAAAAAATGAAGATGCAAGTGGACAGCAAAATAGACAACTTACAACAGCAACTACACTAACAATCAACACAAATCCACAATAGGTATGCAACATATCGCAATAATGTGAGGTGAGGTTAAAAAGTACCTACAGTCGCTTGAAAAAACACAAATACTAAGTAGTTGCTCCAAACAACATTGCGCAGAGGCCGGATCTGTTGCCCAAAAGCTTCAAAATCTTTCCGGTGGCTCCGAGACTCAGTTATGGATCCAAAGCTTCAAACGGAACTCAAATAGGACTCCGAACAGGCTTGAAACAAACTCTGTAAGGTCGATGTGTTGTTGCTGAAACAAGGCGGAGTTGGCTCGGGTCCAAGCCGATAATGTCAACTCAGCTTCGGCTGACGTCAACTCCAACAGCGTCGCTCGACAGCTCGGGTTGGCTCAGGTTCGGCTTACTCTGAGTCGATGACGTCAGCGGCAGCTCGCGACGGCTCAGTGGCGGAGCGGGTCGAGTTCTAAAATAAACTCGAAGTGAGATTAGATAAGAACCCTCTCTTCAATCTCGCATGGATGGTGGCGCTAACGAGGGACGACGGTGGTGACATGGACTGTGACGACGAGATCGACGACGGTCGTGATTGGAGGCGATAGCGATTGGAGCAATTGTGATAACTATGATCGTAATAACGACATGATCTGGAGAAGATTGACGATGACTGCGGTGGTGGAGGTTGGAGTCGAAGGCGGCGAGGACGGGAGAAGGTTGATAGCGATGAGACTGCGGCAGCGTGAAGTCGGCACTAGACCTGGACTGGTGAAGTCGACGAGGCAAGGAGATCATGGAGTAGAGGGAGAAGAAAGGGAAGTCAGCGGCAAAGATCGACAGTGATGAAGATGACAGAGGTGGTGGTTGAATAGTGGCGACGGCGGGAAGGTGGTGTCGCTAGGAAGGATAACCGGTGGCGGCGGAAACTAGTGTTAGGTTTGTAAGGGGGTTGGGGAAGAAGAACAATAGCCATTTTTTATTTTTGTGATTTTATTTTATTTTAAAAAAAATCTGATCTATAGTTTCAGATTTTTTTTTTTGAACTAGGAAGAGAGGGATTTAGGGTTTTGTGGAGGCGGCTAGTTTTTTTTGTAAAGAACAATTTTGTAGAAAAGGAGACTTTTGTGGAAGGGTAAAATTTTATGGAGGAAGAAAAGAGCAGAAATTTTAACTCAGATACCAATTTGATAACAAACTAATTTTAGAATAAAATAAAAATAGATTTTGATTAATTTGAGAATCGACACCCAGGTGATCTCTTACCCATTCTTACAAATCCGCATGAAAGAGATTCAACAGTACTTGGCCTTTTATAGGCCCATACAAATAGAAGTCTTCCGTCATACTCGATATAGGACTAAAATAAAGGAGAAAAATAAGCCTAGCCTAAAATAAAGAGTAAAAGAGCCTAAACAAAATAAAAAGTAGTGATTCCCATCACGACATGTCTGGAGGCATTCTTTGAGAGAGTGGATTGGCCTCTAGCTCTCTAATAAGGCTGCTAAAGAGCGTTGGAATCTCGAACACAAACCTTCTTTCTTCCCATCGGAGAAATGACTGTATTTTGAAAGTGGGTCTGGTCTCTCTTCGATGTGCAATTAATTAGGGTCTAGCCTGAAGTTTTCCCACGACCCATTAAATGTGACTGATCTAGAAGATCGATGTTTTTGTGATTTGTGGGATAGTCCTCTTCCTTGATCCTTCTGGCTCTAGAGTGTGATTTGTTTTCACTGGATAGCCCACGACCTAGATTCAGAGATGTCTCACCGGGATTGTCGTGTTGCACGTGAGCTTGTCACAATCTATCACTAACAAGCTATTGCACCACTTCCACTTCGTGTCGTCCATATGATTGGTGGACCAGGCCATCTCACTCTCCGCATGTGCACCTAGGGATGGCTTAGAGTGGTGCACATGGGATTCTTTGACCGTGTATCTGAATTTTCAAGGCGGTTTAGTATCACAACTTCCCACTGATATTCGACAATGTTCCCAGCGAGGGGGACATTATTCATGGACAATTTTGTCTTCTATGCCCAGGAGTGTGTCCTTGTGTGATGGGGAACTGCTTCAACAACTACCTTCTATGTGTCCTACGTCACGTGGGTCCCCGATGTTTAGGGATCCCACATGCCTCGATAGGGGATGCAATTGCTGAATGCTAGAAGTATCACTCTCTCCTTTGTCGATTATTGCAGGGAGAGTCCCCTTCCAGGAGTAGGTCGAGGTAGTCCAGTTGGTACAACCCCTTGTATACCCCCTTGATCTTGTCGAGCAACCGAGTTCCAACCTTTGTAACCATTACCTTGAATGATGCTAGAGGTGCTTGAACACAAGGTAAGGCTGGAAGTTGGTGTGTTGTGTTCATGCCTAGCCAAGCCCAAGTGCAGTCCACACAAAAATAGGTAGGCCCAAGCAGGACTCGAAGACTGGGCCAGAGTACTATATGGGCCCAGAACTATAATTCCATGTACCATTTCGCTGGATATTGGCTAGCCCAAGTACCTTACTGGGTGACCTACTCGTGCTTGAATCGGGCTAACCCATTCCTTCCCAATTTGGACATCATGCTTTGTGCCTAATTTGAGCTGCTTGCTTCTATCTTAAATATATAATTCATTTGATTAATATAGAACTATATAACACAATACTAGACAAGCTAAAAAGAGAAGAAATTCAACAACATAAAACTGAATAGATAGTATAAATAGCACAAAACATGGCAAGCTATAAAGTATCATGTAACTCATGCCTCCAACTGGGCCTCCAATCGTCCCCTATACGGGACGTGCCATGGGTGGTGCCTTGCAAGGTGGAGGCATGCCCAAGCACGGTCTGAAATAAATATGGGTCTTAAATTTATGTCCAAGGCACGACCTAGAGTATTGTTCTCAATGTCCATGTACCAAAAAGCTTGTGTCAGCTTATCATGCCCTGGGCTAGCCCGGCTCATTTCTAACCCTAACAAGAGGTCGCTATGCAAACTAAGAGAAAGGGATGAGTAGAAGAACAGTAACGTGTGGCTGCTCTCCTGAGTAGTAGAAGAATATCCTCAACTACTGATTCATCTCACTCTTCTCTGCCTTGCGAGACATAGGCAGCTAACTTTGACAATGATGCTAGCCTTTGATAAATATACTCTTTTTTTCATGAATCTAATAAAATAAAATGATTACACTCTCTTAAGCACCTGTCAAGTCTGAAACTTTCATGTCGATCCCCCCTTTCTGCGGGAGTTCATACAGTAGCCAAATTACCATCCAAGGTAAAGACGGTAGAGCCATCATATGCCCCCATGTTAACAGCGATGACGTAGACCCAGACAGTAGTCAAGGTACCACTAGCGGTTCGAATTTCCCACCTTTGCAGAAATTTGGACACTAGTCGCGCTACCATTCGACCCCTAGTATATAAGGCGGTGAACCACCTCCTTTCTCCTTTTCTTCTCCTCTTTTTTCTTCCTCGATGCTTCTCCTCTCTCCGTGGCAACAACTCTCGCAGCAACAACTCCCCCTCAAACTCCTCTTTTTTTCAGCAACTATTACGTTTGAACATGGGCATGGGGCAGAGGTCACAGACTCACAGAGGAACTCGACGATATTTGGGAAGATCTCAATACAGCATTAGTGACCAGTGGGAAGGGGCAGCGACAGAGACCGAAGGGGCCCCCACGGTGACAGGTTTTGTTGCTGAACAAAGGGAACCGATACTTAGACTATAGCAACAGTAGCAACCCCGAACTGCAGCCACAGATCCATCTCAACCATGGCACACGGTGGCAAAGTTGCTCAAGCATGTGAAGGTAAATATGCTTTAAAGAAAATGTGGGAGAGGAAATGAAAACTGGGAGAGGTCAAACATGATAATATCCCTATTTAAGTTTGGAAGAACTGCAAACTAAGAGATTAATGTGTCTAAATCAGTTACAACAAATTACCAGAACACCTGCTGTAATGAATGGAAGTAATTAATTTTTGCAGAAATTCATAAGAAAAAGAAATACATAAAGTTGTACATATTATGGAGGAATCAAGTGAGGAATCAAATTGAGAGACTAAATGAGCTAAAACAAAGAAAAGAAACGAGTGCCTCCAAAATTCAACATGGTTTGTTGTCAAGGAGATTATGAAGGTTACTTGCCAGGATGTTGATGGGGAGAATTAATAGAGGAGAACAAGAATTGTTACATATGCTTTTGATTCAATAGACGAGGCTAGTTCTAGAGCCACCAAGGGCAATGGGTTTTTCAAATGAAACAAAGATCAAGTGAATGAATTGATGCAAACAAGGACATATCATATGGTAATAATTAGTGTGAGAACAACTAGACAAGATGCAAATCCAGTCACTATAACCATGAGTTGACATTAAGGATCAACATTAAGTCATGATTTCTTCCAACAAATAAGCTTCCAAGGCAGCTTCGTGATAAGATCCTATCATGTATGTTTCCGCCGATGTTGAGAGCAAGCAGTAAGGCAAAAGAACCCGGCATTTTATTAGAAACAGGTTATAACATCTCCCAATGGAGGGATACAAACACAAGTGAATATCATATAAAGATGACCCTCGTAATTGAGTGATATAAACATAAGTGAATCCAAAAAAGGCAGGCGGCGAACAGCCTCCTTTCTCTTTTTCCTCTCCTCTTTATTCTTCCTCAGGTTTCTCTTATTCTCTCTTACGATCGTAGCAACTAGCAACTCCTGTAGCAAAGACTTCCCCAAAATCCTCTTCTCTTTTTCAACGGCGACGATGTTTGACCATGAGCATGGGGCGGAGGCAGTGAAGGAACTGGACCGAATTTGAGATGATCTTGATGCGACATGGGCCTAGAGGGGATGACAGTAGAGATCGGAGGGTGGCAAAAGAGGTCATGGAAACGACTGCAAGGACAGTGTAGGGCTTTGCTGCTACAATAGATGTGCCAACAGTGTCCCTCAAAAGAAGGCAAAAAATAAAATAAAGACAAAAGGACAAATGCTAAAGCCCAATTTGTGATGATCCGCAAGTTGCAAAAGAACATGGCCTACTTAGCACTGATGCCTAGCCGAATTCTATTCCATCACTCAAATCTCCATAAGATCGACGTTCTCAGAATAGCAGAAAACAAATGACCCCCCCCCCCCCCCCCCTCTCTTCCCCCCACCCAAAAAAAAAACCATCAACAACAACAACAATGGAAAAAAAAATGATCTAGTATAGTCGAGACCAATCTAGCAACAGAACAGTCAAGATCTAGTACATCAGTTCGATGTCCTAGCACTCCTCCACTTCACCGATGCTATGATAAGTTGACATCCTCCTCTCAATAAGACAATGTACCTAGGGTATTACTTGTAGCTGATGAAACTAGAGGGAGGGCAAGTTCTAAGGATGACTGACGAAGAAAACTAGGAGAGATTCAAAATCTAAAAGGATCAGAATTAGCAAGACAAATAGAGAATACATGAAATGTATCTCAGCTAAAGTTACTAGGAAAAAATGAGGAAGCAGTTTCATTGATGTGCAGGAAGTATCTAAGTGATCCATCTTCGACACTCATGGCCAGTCACTTATCACGATGGTGAGATTTATGAGGATATATTTCATACAAATAAATCAGAGGGTTAGAGTAGAGAGCTTATGGAGTAATATGTGATTGTAGAATATCCACAAAGTTAAAGGGGAAAATTATAAAACACTATAGCCTAGCCATGTTTTAAGTCTAACAATATTGGACAATTAAGAAGCACGTGTCCAAAAAAAAAAAAAATAAGAGTAGCTGAAATGAGAATGATGAGATGGATGTGCGGCAATCTGTTAGTTGAAAGGATAGAAATGAAGACGTCAAAGTTTAAGGCAGATTTACAGAGTAGAGGTGTTCAATTGAGGATAAGATAAGGAGAATCAACTAAGAGTGTTTGGATACTTTGAACCAAAATCCAACGAGCGCATCTGTTAAAGGAACATGATGGGGACATCTTAGCTCCACATTTATTTGTATTTCAGTGTATTATTGTATTTACTTATATTTTCTTTTGTATTTGAATGTATTTCAGTTGTGTGTGAATGGTGATATTAGGTAGTTATTAGATTGTGTAGTGGGTAGTTGTGTGGCAGTTGTAACTTGTAACCTATATGAGGCATGATTGTGTACTTGTTTTGGGGAGATGAAATGAAATTGAAAAGAATCCCTCTCTTGCCTGCTACTCTCCCCCCTCTCTACTCCTCTGTGAAGCAAATGCAATGAAGAAAATCTGAGAACTACTCCCCTCCTATCTTTTTATTTATGTCATCTTCTCTCCCTTACCTCCCTCCTCAGTCCTCACTCTCTATGTTTCATGTAAGGGTCTGTTTGGTTGTCGTAACTGGTCGTAATTCGTAGTTGTAATTGGTAAAGTCTTTTACAATTATAAATGAGTTACATGTATGTAAATTTTACGGTGTTTGGTTGGTAATATAAAATTGTAGAGTGGGAAAGTGTATTGTACTTTACGGTGTTTGGTTGTTGTAATGTACAAGTCGTAAGTGAAAAAGTTGACCACAAAATTAACTATTTGGTGATTTTAAAAGTTTTAATACTGCAAATAAATATTAAAAAAGTTAAATATTAAAAAATTTTAATATTAATATAAAAAAATAATACAAATTTGTATGACCACAAAATTAACTGTAACTGGGCTGTAAGTGAGTGGTAACTGAGTTGCAAGTGAGTGTTAGTTGAGTTGCGTAAGTCTTTTACGAATTACGATCCAAACAAACGCCGTAGTTGTAACTGGGTAGTAAGTCATTTACGAATTACGGAGTTTTACGCGAAACAAACGGCCCTTAAGTTCCATTGTCCTCCTCTTCACAATACATCAACATCCCTCTCTAGTCTTCTCTGTGTCTCCAACAACGCAACCAGCAAAACAACAGCAACAGTAGCAGCAGTGGCTGCAGCACTGCAGCAACAGAAGTTGCAGCAGTGGAAGCACAAAAGCAGCAACAGTGCCGCAGAAGCTGCAAAAGAAGCCGCAGAGGCAATAGCAGCAGCGCAGTAACAGCAATGCAACATCAGCAGCAGAAGCGCAGCAATAGCAGCATAAACAGCATCAATCAACTGATGTGCAACAACAACAAAACAGTCAACTGAGTAATTGTGGATCAACAGAACAGAGTATTGACCATTCACAAATTCAACTATTCAAGATCAACACGGTTACCTGAAAACAAGCTTCTCAGTCGGTAAAGTTTCTTATTCAACGCTCAGATTATTAGTTGGGTTATGCATCAGTTTTTTCTTTAAAATATTAACATCATTTCCTATTGTCAACTATATGGTGAGATGTGTGAATATGTAACTTGTGATTTCTTAGTTTTGATATTGACTTTAGAACTTACCTTGCATAATATAGATATTGTTGTTAATTTGATTGAGATTAGAAATGTGCAAAATTACGCTTGCAATCTTGTTTAAAGCCATTTGTAACATTGTTAGTTTTTCATTGCTTTCCTGAGATCATAGTATTTGATGAAACGTGGCGAATTCGATTACATCACTGATTCCCTACATGGCACGCACTCATCGTTGCACATCAGTTTTCGTATCAAAGCACAAGGTTTAAGCAGGAACACCTTGCATTAGGTTTAAAAAACTTTAAAAAAATATTTTCTTTAGGCATTTGTCTAGGAAATTTTTGTTTTCTTTTTTTTCTTTCTTTTGCATAAAAAACATAACAAAAAAAGAGGCTAGTGAATCCCAAACTACTAACATGGACACCGAAAACCTCCAAAAACTAAATGAAATTTTGAGTTACATAACTAGGTTGAATCAGGTATTCAAGTCCACCGCTTATCATCCTGCAATTCAGGATAACAAGTTTCAGGGTTACGAGCATTTTGCGCTCAACAGTCCAAGACCAGTCATAGTAACTAAAGTTAAGAAACTATCTGTTACAAATCCAGAGTTCCCCCTTTATTGCTGACCCATATTGTCGTTATCTGTTCTGGTCGTCAACCCCTTCCTCTTTTATTGCCAACCCCTAAATTTGTCCGCTCTGATCGTCAACCCCTTCCTCTTACTGCCGACACCGAGCCCAGTCAAAATTGCAATTGATAAATTGTCTATAACAGAATCAGAGTCAGATTCTGAAAAATTCATTTATCAAGTGGAAGAATCAGAAGACTTCAACTCTAACAAAGAGATCATGAGTGGTAATATTGAGGACTCCAGTACTTCAAGTCCTCTCGAGGTGATCCTAGTGAATATGGAATTCACTGATGTCTTTCTTGAAAATAGTACTCTGTTTCTCCCCGAAGTCACCCCTATGACTATGGAGTTTGATAATGTCTTCTCTGAAGACCTCTCGGGTAAGCTACAACTGACGCATGATATCCAATATGTCGTTGATTTAATACCAAGGGCTAGCCTTCCCGACTTGCCACACTCTATGTTGAATCCTACCGAGCAAACTGAATGCGAAAGATAAGTTGATGAGTTGTCACTGGAGATCAAGCAATAGTGCATTGTCCCAAGCGATGTCCATTCCTATGAGGACAAGTTTTGAAACTATATAGTGACAAAGGATGTAGGTCAGATTAAGGATGTTATCATCTATGATCAATCTATATCCAAATTTTTTGAGGATGCAGTTATGGGAGAACACGATGCCTTACAGACTATCAACTTCTCTTCCATTACTGTTAAACTTAAGGGTACATCTCCTCTGCTTTTATATGTTTGCATATCTTTCATTTTCATTGCTAAAACAGGTAAATTGTCACATATTTTTAGGATCAGACCTCTGATAACCTCTTTTGATCGAGGTCTGTATATTGTTGATCTGATAATCCAAGTGCCTAAGACTTTAAATGTCAGATAAGGAGTCAAAGTTCATTAGCTATTTTTTGAAAGACTCTTTTAGCAATGATAAGCACTATGTTAAATTCTCTACTCCATTTCAATATAGAATTTCTGAGTCTGCATTTTAGGTCTAAAATCTGAGTCTGCATCATATTTTGTCACATACATGCAAGTTCTACACATGAAAATCAGTGATATAATTGAACAAGCAACACTAACTATAAGTTATGATCTGACATTAGGAAAGGAATTTAAAACTTTGTGTTCATAATTTTGTGATGGTTCGAATTCATTCGAAATGGTTTCCCTAGGAAACAGTTAAAGATTTGCATGCCCGTAGTGCTGGACTTCTTAAAATTTTAAAAAGAATTTAACTTACAATACTTATGTTATAGATTTAGCATCAGTTCTATTTTCAATATTGAAGATTAAGTAGTTTACAAGTCTTGATTTTTCATAAACAACTCACTGGCTGATGAGCCTTTCCCTGAGCCAATTTTTTAAGTCCTTCATTTCCCCACTTTCAGATATTTATCCTATACAGCAGAGAAAATTGATAACATTTTAGATGATGAATTTATGATGCAGCTTGACTAGAAACCTGAAATGTAAGGAAAAAAACTTATAGCAGCAAGAGAGCAGCCCTGCAGTTGATTCGACGGGGTCGATTTCTCTTCCATTTGGGGAGAATTGATGGGGACATCTTAGCTCCACTTTTATTTGTATTTCAGTATATTTCTTACGATATTTACTTGTATTTTTTTTGTATTTGAATAATTTTCAGTTGTGTGTGAATGGTGATGTGGGTAGTTATTACATTGTGTAGTGGGTAGTTGTGTGGTAGTTGTAACTTATAATCTATATGAGGCATGATTGTGTACTTGTTTTGGGGAGATGAAATGAAATTGAAAAGAATCCCTCTCTTGCCTGCTACTCTCCGTCTCTCTACTCCTCTGTGAAGCAAATGCAATGAAGAAAATCTGAGAACTACTCCCCTCCTATCTATTTATTTATGTCCTCTTCTCTCCCTTACCTCTCCCCTCACTCTCTATGTTTCATGTAAGTTCCATTGTCCTTCTCTTCACAATACATCAACATCCTTCTCTCTAGTCTCTGTGTCTCCAACAACGCAACCAGCAGAACAACAACAGTACCATTAGAACAGCAGCAGCAGTAGCACTGCAGCAGCAGTCGCTGTAGCACTGCAGCAGCAACAACAGAAGTTGCAACAGAAGCAGCAGAGGCAGTAGCAGCAGCGCAGCAACAGCAATGCAGCAGCGAAAGCACAGCTATAGTAGCATAAACAGCACCAGCGCAACAACAACAAATCAGTCAAATGAGTAATTGTGGATCAACAGAACAGAGAATTGACCATTCACAAATTCACCTATTCAAGATCAACACGGTTACCTGAAAACAAGTTTCTCAGTCGGTGAAGTTTCTTATTCAACGGTTAGATTATTAGTTGGGTTATGCATCAGTTTTTTCTCTAAAATATTATCATTTCCTATTGTCCACTATATGGTGAGATGAGTGAATTTGTAACTTGTGATTGCTTAGTTTTGATATTAACTTTAGAACTTACCTTGCATAATACAGATATTGTTGTTAATTCGATTGAGATTAGAAATGTGCAAAACTACGCTTGCAATCTTGTTTAAAGCTATTTGTAACATTGTCAGTTTTGATTTGTTTTCCTGCCAAAGATCACTCTATTTGATAAAATGTAGCGAGTTTGAGTATATCACGGGTTTCCTACATGGCATGCACGCACCGTTTCACATCAGAACAAACAGATCTAAGGTAGACAAAAAGAACATGGATTAGATAAGTTAAAAAAGGTTATGCTCGTTGCTAACATTACAAGGAGATAGCCCTTAGCGAAGCTGAATGGAGAAAGAAATTCATGTAGCTGATCCCAAAAGAATTGGAGTAGAGCCTAACATGTAATCTTGCCCTCAGTGAAGCTGCATGGAGAAAAGATTCATGTAGCCAATCCCAAAAGAATTGAAATAGAGCCTAACATGCAGGCTTTATATCATTTTCAGATCCTTCCCATGTCATTGATGTTTACAAGAAAAAGGATACATGCCCCCTAAAAAATTGAGCTGAACTCCTATTGTTGAGCGGAGAAAACAGATTCATGCATCAACTGGAAAAGTTGCATAAGGGTTTATTTATTGCCACTGTATCATTTCCAAATGCTTTCTGACCGATATAAGAAGATACATGCATAATCTTTGTAACTTATTTCTCATGAACTGCACACCTTAATAGGACCAATTGCAGGTGCATCACTCCCAAGAATCACAATGGAGTTTTGAAGCTAGTAGTTAATAAGGTATGCCACCACAAAAGAGTACTAAAAACGGGAAAATAAAGAAAACTAAGAAGTTTTTTGCCATGAACACCAAGAAATGTCAATTTGCCTTTTCTGTGACTGTAAATGAAACAGTGGTGATTGAAAATCAAGTTGTTGTATTGGGTAGAATATTAGAATCACAAAGTATGATGACATAATCTTGTTTACATATGACCAGAACTTTTACCAACCAGATATAGCAGAACCAAAGTTGCATTAATCTGAAGATTACACTTGAAAGCAAGTATTCTATTCTAAATAAATTTTACATCATACAATACATGGTAAACTTCAACAGAATTCCACTATTGAAAGAATCAAAAAGCACTACAATCAGTTATATCCTGATATATGACAGTAGACAATCAGCATAAAGTATTCTAGATCTAAGTTGATGCATCTTAAAGCCCATAGCAGCTGACGTGTAAGTAACAAAACCAAAGAACTCATTAAAGAAATGCAAGCTTGAATAAGTAAATGTACTCACCGAAAATAAGGTCATAGATGCCCGGTCATAAGGATGTAACAATTCTGGAGTATCTTCAAGCAGAGGCAAAAGCATCCCCTGGAATATCATAAACAAGCTCCAATTCTTAATAACACCATGATACTAATATTTTCAAAGAAACAGCACAAACTTTTTTGAAAACAAAAAGAAAAACATTCTAACTGATTATAAGAACAAACCAACCTCAGTGGGTTTTCCAACAGAAAATCCGTTGGGAAATAAGTTCAAAGAGAACGATGCTTGAAGATCTGTCATTGAAATGATCCATTAGAATAAGATAAAGATACTCTCATACAACTTGATTTTCTTGTTCCATCACCCAACCCAGCTTGGTTAACTTGGTTACCTTCACAATTAGCTGAAGTAACCGAATGATCAGCAAATTCAGGACCTAACTCAACCAAATTAACCTACATGAATAAGAAAATCAAGAGGCATTGCTCAAGAACTTCAACACCACAAACAATATCAAAATTTTGTTTGGCAACAGAGTGAATGGAACAATAACTTAAAATTCTTTTTGGGCTGTCAACTTTTGCTGGAAATTTTTTTGAACGAAAGATTAGAGAGACAGAATGCTCATAACAGTCAATAAGTAACAACACAAAAGCTCTAACAAATAACAATTTAAATGGAAATTCAGCTGAGATAGTGAACTCTCGATTAATGCATCAAACTAATAAGTTTAAAACTTCCATTATGATCCCCTTAACAGTATAATTTAAGCTTCCAATTGGATTAAAATCAATCACTGTTAGAAATTAGCCCATCCTGCAATCATTATGATTGATCCTGACACCATCCTCCATTAGTACTTCAAAATGTAAAAAACAAACTGTGAGACGCATCCACCAGAAGAATTTATCTGAAATGGAGATAATAGATGCTTTAACATGTTGAAGTGCACAAGTCTTACACCCAGACCCAGTGTGTACTTCGAGGGTGTTAAAAGATATTGAGATCATTAATAGTGCAAGATACCTGATTCATGTCATATTCAACATGAAATGCATAAAAAATTTAATGTATGTCCTTGGTTTGCCACATGGGGATGACAAATTCACGTTATTTAGTATCTCACAAGAACTGTCCCAGTCCCTTACATTAGATCCTCATATCATATGACTGGGTGCCTAAATTGTATGGCCTCCTTGAGCTTCCTTATTTGAATTAAACTAAGACCGACATAAAGTGTGATTACATTAAGAAAGTCGGAAAGGAGCATGTCAAAAGGATTCTTCTCAGAGTATGATCCATCGATGAACTAATACATTATGCAAATCATGCAAGTCTTTCTACAGAGTTTACATATGTTCAAGGTGATATACACCAACTATGGGGAGAGAGGGTAAAATCTTGTTGATTTAGTCTTTTAAACTCTGTTGGAATTTAGCCAAAGATCGATACAATCAATGACATCAAAAACAAGAGTGTATCAGTCGTATCAATGGTAGATTGCATAAGAGGAACCAAGCCTAGTCGACTAGGTATTTGGCCTAGTCGACTAGGCATGATACAAACAAAAAGTTGGCAAATCTGTTTCACTACAGACTAGTCGACTAGACCAAATTCCTAGTTGACTAATAGGAGTTATTAGTCGACTAGGATATTTCCTAATCGACTAATGCGGCTGCAGCGGCCTGTTTCCAAATCTGATTCAGAATTTGTTTCTGACCTGAATTAGGTGTTTTGGTTTCCTTTTCATCATGATTTCTTTGGCTATATAAAGAGGGTATTGTTCCCAATATTTGTAACCTATAATTGATTGATTCAATAAGAACTATGTCCCCTTGCCCCGAGGACGTAGGCAAATTGTCAAACCTCGTTAAATCTTGTGTTCTCTTTCCTTTCTTTGTTTACTTATTCGTGTGATTGGTAACTATTCTGGTGTTGTTCTCTATTGCTTGGATTCCCAACAAGTGATATCAGAGCTTTTCGGGTTCGACGGGGAGTTTTTCGTCCAGGTGGAGCAAATCAACTTGGAGACTGATTACAGTTTCATCCGGAAGTAAAGATCTGATCTTTCCTATTTTGATTTATTTTCACTAATCGTTTTCCGCATTGTGTTGAGAAATTTATTAAGAAGATGGCCAGAGAAAATCAATCCACGGTGAAATCGTGTGCCTATATCCGATGAAGATCGATATGATAAAGTTTGATGGCACGAACAATTTTGGGATGTGGAGGTGTGAGGTGATGGATACATTGACATCAAATCTTGAAGACACTCTATGATTGAAAGAAAATCCGGGGGAGACTTCTGAAAAGGATTGGGACAAAATGAATAGGACGGCATGTGATTTTATAAGGTCTTGTTTGACACAAAATATCAAGTATCATGTGCTATATGAGACGTCTGCAATGAAGATGTGGGAGATTCTCGAGAAGAAATATACGATGAAGAGTATCAAGTCTCGATTGCTTCTAAAGAGGCTTTATCGCTTCCAGTTGAAGAAGACTCTCTATTGCTGAGCATATGAACAACTACACAAAACTTCTTACAGATTTAGTTAATGTGGATGTGGATATCGAAGAAGAGGATAAAGCGTTAATTCTTTTGAATTCTCTTCCTGATGAAGAGTATGAGGCCATCGTCCTCACCTTGATTAATGAAAAACAATCACTTAACTATAATGATGTGTCGGCTGCTCTTGTAAATTATGAAGTGAGGAGGAAGAATAAGCAATCTTCTTCCAGTAGCACATCAGCAGAGGCATTAGTGGTAAAAGGCAAGGGTTTCGATCAGAAGGGCAAAGGTGTTCGCGGGAAATCAAAGTCCAAACCAGGGTTTAGAGATATGAAGAACCAGTGTGCCTTCTGTAAAGAGCTAGGGCACTGGAAGGTTGATTGCCTAAGGATCAAGGATAAGAATAAGGGAAAAGAGTCAAAGACCGAAGCAAATCTTAAACAGGTAATTAATACCCAATCGGTTGTACTTCACATGTAAATAGATCAGACTCAGACTCATTTGTATTTTCATTCTCAGTCACTACTCCTACCAAAGGTTACTCAGGTGTATTTACGTGAATGATTGATATAGGAGCTACCTATCATGTGTGCCCCGACATGGATTGGCTTTCTAGTTTTGAGAAACTAGATGGATGTTCCGTTGTCATGGATGATGATCGTCCATGTCATATGGAAAGGATAGGTATTGTCTTGATTAAGATGTTTGATGGGATGGTGCGGGAATTGAAGTGTGTGAGGTATGTACCTCAACTGAAAAGGAATCTCATCTTTGTTGGTGTCTTGAAAGCGTTGGGTTTTAAAGTATCTATTAAAGATGGAGTTCTCAAGATGGTTAAAGGCTCGATGATTTGTTTTGAAGGGCGTCCGACGCAATAACCTTTACTATTTGAAGGGTAGTACGATTACAGTGCAAGTGACGACTTCTACAAATTCAGATAATGATTGCACCCAACTCTGGCAAATGAGGCTCGGACATACAGGAGAAAAATCTTTGCAAGCTTTTGTAAAGCAAGGTTTATCAAACGGTGCCAGTACCCACAAATTGAAATTTTGTGAACATTGCATCATCGGAAAGAAGACCAATATGAGATTTGGCACCGCAACTCATCACCGAGGGGATCCTAAATTATGTTCATACAGATGTCTGGGGACCTACCAAGACGGCATCTATTGGAGGTAACCATTAGTTTGTGTTTTATAGATGATTACTTAGGCGATGTTGGGTATATACTATGAAGCACAAAGGGGAAGTCGAAGTTCTGGAGTTGTTTATGGAGTGTAAGAAGAACATGGAGAAGAATACGGGAAGAAAGATCAAGGTAGTCCGTTCAGACAATGGAAGAGAGTATACAAGTGATCCTTTCCTACAGTTATGTCGCGATGAGACCATAGAAAGGCACTTCACAGTAAGAGAAACACATCAACAAGATGGAATGGCTGAAAGGATGAAGAGAACCTTGCTAGAAAAGATCTGTTGCATGTTATCCAACACCGGCATATCAAAATCTTTCTGGGCTGAGGCATTGGCGAATGCTTGCCATCTCGTTAACAAGTTGTCTTCGTCTGCAATAGGAGGTAAAACTTCTCTAGAGGTTTGGTTAAGAAAAGTTACTCAAGATTATGATTCGCTACGAGTATTTGAGTGTTCGGCCTATTATCATGTCAAGGAAGACAAGTTGGATCCAAGGGCAAGAAATGTGTGTTCATAGGATTCAAAAAAGGAGTAAAAGGCTACAAAATTGGAGATCCAAAGGACAAGAAATTTATCTTAAGTAGAAACGTCACATTTGATGAGGCTTCAATGGTGAAGCCTATAAACTCTCGACAGGTGGAGTCGGACGGCCAATAGAATATTGCAGCAGGTGGAGAGTGGTGCTACTTCACCGTCTCTAGAAAGATCGGTATCATTTCAGGTCATACCCTCGGTGACACGGGGAGATGATCAGGTAGTCGAACAGGATGCTGATAATGATGAGGATCAAAGACATGTTATGGGTAATGTCCAAGAATCCATTGCAGTTAGAAGAACCCGGAGAAATCCATGTAAGACCAGTTGGCTCACTACTAATATAATCATGTCCTATGCCCTCTCAATCATTGAGGAGGCAATCACATCTACTTACAGGAAATCAGTTCAAAGTCCAAGATGTGGAAGGATGCCATGATGGAAAAGATGAGTTCTCTACACAAGAACGACATTGGGAACTGTCAGAGTTGCCCAAGGGAAAGAAGGCGATCAGTTGTAAGTGGGTATTTGCAAAAAAACAGTGATCTTCAAATGGTGATATTATACGCTACAAAGTCAGAGTGTTAGCTAAAGACTACGCTCAACAAGAAGGCATTGACTACACGAGGTATTCTCACATGTTGTAAAACACTCGTCTATTCGGATTTTATTGGCATTGGTAGCACAGTATGAGTTGAATTTTGATCAGCTCGATGTGAAGGCCGCCTTTCTCCATAGTGATCTTGAAGAGAAAATCCACATAACTCAGCCGACGGGGTTCAAAACTGCAGGAAAAGAGAATATGATATGCAAACTGGAAAAATCATTGTATGAATTAAAGCAATCACCACGACAGTAGTACAAGCGTTTCGACAGTTTCATAAGAGGGAAAAAGTACACACGAAACCATTATAACCCATGTGTGAATTACAATAAGCTACCTGGTAGGGAGTACATCTATCTATTATTGTATGTGGATGATATACTCATTGCTTCTAAAAACAGATTTGCTATTGATAAATTGAAGAAAGGCTTGTCTTCTGTATTCGAGATGAAAGATCTAGGCGAAGCAAAGAAGGTGCTAGGCATGAAAATTGAGCGAGACTGGAAGAATGGCAATGTTAGCTTGACACAGAATGGGTATTTAAAGAAGGTACTTCAGAAGTTCAACATCAACGATGATACAAAGTTTATAAGTACATCATTGTCTTCTCATTTCAAGTCAAAAGCTACTATATCTCATATTAATGTTGAAGAGCGTGAGTATATAACTTACGTGCCCTATGCTAGCGCAATTGATAGTTTATGTATGCAATAGTGTGTACAAAGCCCGACTTGTCACAAGCTGTCTCAATGGTCAGCAGATATATGCACGATCCTGTTAGGGGTCACTGGGAGGCAGTAAAGTAGATTCTACGATACACTAAAGGTACCATAAATATTGATTTGGTATTCAAGAAGGATGTTGGTTAGCCGGATTGTATCGGATATGTGGATTCCGACTACGCAGGAGACCTCGACAAATGCTGGTCCACAACGGGATATGTGTTTACATTGTCCCAAGCATCGGTCAGCCACTCTACAGTCCTACTGTCGCATTGTTTACTACGGAGGCCGAGTATATGGCCCTGACAGAGGCCATGAAAGGCGATTTGACTTCAAGGGTTGCTTGACGACTTGTGGATTGATTAGGATCTGTTGAAGATCAATTGTGATAACATGAGTGATATCTATTTGGCAACAAACCAGATATATCATGCAAGGACGAAGTACATTGATGCCAGATTCTATTTTGTTCGGAAGATTCTTGATGAAGGTGACATCGAGTTACAGAAAATTCACACGAAGGAGAATCCAGCTGATATGCTTACCAAGGTTGCTTCGGGAGTGAAGTGTGCACATTGCAAAGAGCTACTCCATATCCGTCCAGTTGTATGAGCTCAGTGGAGCTCATTTTGATGAACTACGTGTGGCTTGATCCCGTTGGGTATGGGTACGTAGGTAACCTCAATGGTGCAGCCAATTGGAGTCGACATGGTGCTATGTTGTGTTCAGCTCAAATTTGAGAAATCTTCACCGAGGTGGAGAATTGTGGGGGAGGGTAAAATCTTATTGATACAGTTTTTTAAACTCTGTTGGAATTTAACAAAAGATCGATGCAATCAATGCGTCAAATACGAAAGCGTATCAGTCATATCAATGGTAGATTGCACATGAGGAACCAAGCCTAGTCGAGTAGGTATTTGGCCTAGTCGACTAATGATACAAATAGAGAGTTAGCAAATCTGTTTCACTACAGACTAGTCAACTAGGCCAAATTCCTAGTCGACTAATAGAAGTTATTAGTCGACTAGGATATTTCCTAGTCGACTAATGCGGTTGCAGTGGCCTGTTTGCAAATCTGATTCAGAATTTGTTTCTGATCCGAATTAGGTGTTTTAGTTTTTCTTCGTGGCTTCTTTGGTTATATAAAGAGGGATATTGTCCCCAATATTTGTAACCTGTAATTGATTGATTCAATAAGAACTCTCTCCCCTTGCCCCGAGAACGTAGGCAAATTGCTGAATCTCGTTAAATCTTGTGTTCTCGTTCTTTTCTTTATTTACTTGTTCGTGTGATTGATGACTATTCTCTGGTGTTGCTATTCTCTGTTACTTGAATTCCTAACAAATGGTATCAGAGCTTTCCGGATTCGACGGGGAGTTTTTCGTTCAGGTGGAGCAAATCAACATGGAGACTGTCTACAAATTTCGTTCGGAGGAAAAGATCTTATCTTTCCTATTTGGATTTATTTTCACTAATCGTTTTTCGATTTTGTTGAGGAATCTATTGAGAAGATGGCCGAAGAAAGTCAATTCACGGTGAAATCTGTGAACCCACATCCGATGAAAATCAGTGTGGTAAAGTTTGATGGCAAGAACAATTTTGGGATGTGGTGTGAGGTGATGGATGCATTGACGGCATCAAACTTGAAGACACTCTACGAATGAAAGAAAAGCCGGAGGAAACTTCTGAAAAGGCCAAGATGACGGTATGTGGTCTTATAAGATCTTGTTTGACACAACACATCAAGTATCATGTGCTATATGAGACGTCTGCAATGAAGATGTAGGAGATTCTCGAGAAGAAATATCTGATGAAGAGTATCAAATCTCGACTGCTTCTAAAGAGCAGGCTTTATTGCTTCCAATTGAAGAAGGGACTCTCTATTACTGAGCACATGAATTCGTTTTGATTCGAATTAGGTGTTTTTGGTTTCTTTTTCTATGCGGCTTCTTTGGCTATATAAAGAAGAGTATTGTCCCCAATATTTTAACATGTAATTGATTGATTCAACAAGAACTCTCTCCCCATGCCCCGAGGACGTAGGCAAATTGCCGAATCTCGTTAAATCTTGTGTTCTTTCTTTTCTTTGTTTACTTGTTCGTGTGATTGGTGACTATTCTGTGGCGGTGTTGTTCTCTATTGCTTGGATTACCAACATTTGCATCAATGATGCACATGTAAGTCCTTCACATGTCATTCATAAATGTTTTTGATCCCAATCCAAATATATTTTTACGGAATTCAGATAATGAATTCTGATAACAATCAATATCCAGATTAGCATATGCTAAAGAAAACAAATAAAAATATGGTAATTACCTAATCCGCCCAGAAGGCACCCTACCTACCACACATCCAAAATGATATCAAGAATGAGCTTCTCTTTCACATCCTTGCGCAATCCAATAAGACCTCTCACTATCAAGCGGCGTGGCAGCATTTTCGATCACATTTGTTAAGACAGTTTGTTATCCAACTCATGCAGCTCTTTCTACACAAAGACAGTATTATGACTCAAGTTGCTTCAAAGTAATATGCATGTCAGTCCTTCACAGGCCATCAAGAAATTACAGAGCATTACATTCCCTAGGCAATTCCCAGTAGGTTGTGAAAGAGGACTATAGAGTTTTGACTGACCACAAGAAGCGATTTGTCTTGCTGTGATCAATGGGTTACTCATATTCTCTCTCATCCCCTGATAGAGATTTTATATGCAATGAGTGTATTCAGGGATCATTCTTGACTAGGTAATGCTTACTATCTTCAAACAGAACGCAATAAATAATGATGAAGTGGAGTCATTAAGGTGCTTAGATGCCAAGATGCACAATTAGCAACTTTAATTGCACCCGTAAACAAATCAATTGTAGTCTGCTCTTGGAATTATGTATGAACTTATTAGAGGTGAAACACTAAGCCAAGAATGTGCCCTGGACAAGTGTTGGCCCAAAGGCACATCACTCTAGTTTTGATGATGATTAACTCGTGTAGTTATAATACTAAAGATCTTATGTTAAAGTTTTAGATATCCAATCAAGATCTTTGTTGGTGTTTAACTTCTTCAATCTAACACGTATTGATTCAAGAGCTCAAGCATAAAGAACACATCAGGAACTCAAGAAAAAGTCTAGCTCAAAGGAATTAAGTTTGGATCAAGTCAAGATGGAGAAGATCTATTCAATAAGAAGACTTGAGTCTAGACTTTATATGTTTAGAATTGTGTACAAATTTAGACTAGACTTGATTGCTCAAGTTTACACACACAAGTTTGATATTGGTTTTCAAGAATAATAGTTCTTTGTTTTCAGTTTAACGAGACTATGTTTTGTTTTTATGGGTTGATTTCTCAAAAATAAGTTCATACAATTTTATACGTGTATTAGATTCTAGCCATACACATTGGTGCTTCAAAAGAGTTTGAGAAACTTATTTTTATATTTATACAAGTTTTGGATAAACTTGTCTTTCAATTTAGTTTAGTTTTGGAAAAACAATTTTTAAATATAATTTATGTTTTTCAAAATTATATTTAACATCTCAAAAAGAAGTTCACATGTTTGTAATATGTGTTGATTTTTTTATCACACATATTTGTGCTCATATGTACTTATAAGAACTATTTTTGTTGATTTTTTTAACAAATTTATTGGGATTTAAAAAGAATTTTTAAAATGCAAAATATAGCAGGTTTGGCCCAGCTAGGTGGTCACCGGGCGTGTCACAAGCAACTGCTTGTGCACATGCAGTTGACCGAGCAGTCGACCGACCATGCGCACAGGTAAGAGTTTGTGCCCGCTCGACCGCTTAGGCAGAGAGCCAGACTGCCTCTCAGCCGGTCAACCGACCCGATCGACCGTACGCAACAGATAGCAAGGTGCTCTCAGTCGGACCACCGAGCAGTCACCGCTACTGTGAGAACACATTGTCTTCTCACATCGGTTGACCGCCTACTATGAGAACACATTGTCTTCTCACACAACGGCTAGATTTCTAGCTATTGGGCGGTCGACCGCAAGGATAATTCTGGTTTTTCTTGCCTCAAATGGCTATATTTTAGATTTTTTCTGTTTTTGTTTTATTTCCAAACGGTTATATCTTACTATATTTGGGTTTAATCAATATTTTAAGTGTTGGGTTACTCTCTAATCATCTCTAGCATATTCTTATAAATAGGGGTCACTATAGAAAGTTTCATACAAGATTTTTACAAGAGAAAATTTTGTGTTTAAAGTTCTGAAAAATCAAGAAAACAAGTTTTGGGGAAATTCAAGTTTTTGAGCTTCAAATTTCTATATCCTCAAAGATATTTTCCCATGTATTTTCTTAAGAGCTTCATTTCAAAAATCCTAGTTTTCTCACAAACTTAAGCTATCATCTCTATCTATCCCTTTAGGATTATTGTTTTTTGTGAGATATCTAATTTGTGATCTTAGTGATCACTAAGTGGTGTATTTTTCAATTTGCTTTGTGCTTCCTTTTTGTGTAGAGATGTATTGGTTTTGTGCCCTCCTCTTGTGTAGAGGACCATTGGCTTTATGCCTTCCTCTTATGTAGAGGATTATTTCCTTCGTGAAGTTCCTTTGTGGAGATAGTGAAAATCTTTCTAGGTGAAGGCAAGAACGTAGAGCAAGTGGCTCGAACCTCGAAATATATCCTCGTGTTTGTGTTTGCCTCTCTCTCAACTCAACTACCCTTCTGTATATCTTGCATTGATATTATTGCTTATTCATATATGCTTAATATTGTGCCTACACTTATTTTGATTCAAGAGAGCTATTAAAGCACCTCAACTCTTATAAAAGGCAACCTTGAGGGGAAGTTCTATAGCCCTTTATCGGGAATTCGGCTTCACTCTTTGAAACTATTTCTGTGCTTATTTTTTATTAGCTTAAGATTTTAAATCTGCATTTGATTAGCACATCACCTATTCACCCCTCTAGGTGACTTTACAATTGATATCAGAGCTTGGTGCTCTTGATATTCGGTTTAACCACAGTAGAGAGATCCTTATTTTCGCTAATCATCATATTTGTTTTGCACACATGGTATATAGTGGTAAATCCAACATTTATTGTCCATCCAAATTTGATGGACTTAACTTTCCCATATAAAATATTACCGTTTTCTTGAATTTTTTGGGTAGTCGTGCAACCAAAGCTATATTTAAACCCTTTGTCCTGAGAGTGATGAGGTCACAGTCCGAAATTATTGTTAAAGAATATAATGCCAATTCTAAAGCCCATTATGCATTATTATAAGCTTTGAATAATGATGATATTTTTAGGATCATAAATTGCACAAGATATTTGGCAAGTTCTGGTCACCACACATGAAGGCACTTCACAAGTTAAGAAAGCTAAGATTGACTTGTATAGCTCTCAATATGATAGTTTTCATATGTTTGATAATGAATTTATAGATGATATGCTTACTCGTTTCACTACAATTACTAATGCAGTTATTTCTTTAGATAAGCCTATCGACAATAATCAAAAGGTATGAAAATCATTAAAGCACTTCCTCAAGCTTGAGAAGCCAAAGCTACCACCTTGAAAGAACTCTACGGTAAGGAAGAAATGGATTTCACCGCTTTGATGGAGAACTTAAAAACCCATGAAATAGAGATGAATGCCAAAAAAGATCGTGAAGCACAAAGGAGGTTGGTGTTACACTAAGGCCTCCCCAAGAGAGACTAAGAAGGAAAATGTTGGAACTCCAACCACCTTGGAAGATGAACTCATTCTTCTAGTAAACAACATAAAATGTACCTAAGAATGAAAGAAGTGATCCAAGAAGGAAAGGCCAGAAGGAAAAAAAAAAGCAATAATAGCCACCACTTTGGATTCGGACAGTGAATGCGAGAATGATTACGCGCATGTGTTTCATGGTCCAAAGGGATGACTCCCTTGAAGTAAATTCGAAATCCGACTTTCAGAAAAATGAAAAATTATCATATGATGATTTTGCTTTGTGCTATGAAGTACTTTTTGAAAAATATGATTTGATGAAAAAGAAAATTTTGAAATTAATGAAAGAAAATGATAATTTATTTTCATAACTTGATTTTGTTTTAAAAGAAAAGAAATGAATGAAAATGAAAATGATTCTTTGAAAAATAAAGTTGAATTGGTTTCCAAAGAAAAGAATTTTGTTTCTCATGCCAAAATTGATTCTAATGTTAATAAAAATGAGATTTGTGTTTTGAAGAACAAGATTGATTGTTTGGGCTCAACCTTGAGCAAATGTGCTTTTGATCATAAAAAATTGAAATCCTTATTTCAAAAGAAACAAGCTCCACATATTCATGCACATACTCCATGACATGCAGATACACATCATACTCACAAGTAAGCCAATGTGTATCATTGTTCACATTGTGACGGCAAAGGTCATCTAGCCAAGTTTTGTTTTGATAAATTGAAAATTATAATATTTGAGTTCATAGTGATACTAACCCCCGAGGACCCAAAAAAAATGTGTATCAAAATTCACACCAATTATATTTAATGTTGGTGTGAGCTCTCTAAAAACGTGAGAGAGTTTGGTGCCTTGGTGGTGAATACAATCAGAACTTGATGGACAAATCAATGAATGTATCACTATCAAAGAGTTTAGGTAGAACACCTAATTTTGAAGAAATAGAGATTAGTTCTATATATGGTGATAACTATCTCTTCCTCCATCTTATGTTTATATATGCTTTAATTTGATAATTTCTAGCATATCATGGTTTACATGTTTTGATTATTGTTTAAATGCAAATCCTATTAAACTTGTGATATACTTGTATAGCTTTGAGATACACTCTTGGTTTTGTGCCAAACTACTCATATCTTTTGTGTACTCAATTCTTGTTTAGATATATGTATATATCTTAATTTGATGATTCTTGCATTTATATATGTACTCTTTTTAAAATACATTTTTCATATAATTTTAATCAATTTTAAAATCATTCTTTACAATTGGTATTTTCAAACTATTTTCAAATATTTCCAACTAGATATTTTTGAAAATGCCTACTCTTTGTGGGTGGTTGGCTAGGTTATCATACCTTGTATAATTTTAAATGACTATTCCTTGACATATGATGTAGGTGAGCGTTAGAAATGAGTTATACACATGATTCTCATGATATTTGACTTTTTATACCCATTCTTGTTTATCTATATTTGTATACTCTGAATTATGAATGGTATTTTAATTGGTGCACATACATATATATGATTGATTGTGCATGTTTAACATAATACATACATGCTTTTATAACATAATTGATTTCATGCTAAAATTGATTTTACTTCAAATACATTTGTTTTGTTTTTAACAAGCTTACACATCAGATTTAAGGTTGTTTCAAAAATGGGGAGAAATATTTGACTTAAATTGGTATCCATGGTTCACAGTCGCGGTCTCGATCGCCGACTCGACGGGCACTGAGACGGATCAGTCTCGGCGACTCGGATCGGTATCAGGCGATACGCGCAAAACGCTACATAGAAAACTCAAAAATTCTGAAAAAATCACGATAAATCTTAAAAAAATGTAGATATCCAAATTCATGTCCAAAATATATCACCTAGCACACTAAACATAAAGCAAAAGTATAAATACACGCGTCGTCGATAGAAGCATATCAAAATACATGCACAATATAGTAAATTGCACAAACTACATTCATAAATACATGTTAATGTAGTTATTTCCACATTGAATTGCGATGAGGTGCAAAATCATCATCATAATGCCGAGTCGACCGAGTCAACTCCGATTCTCGGCCGAGTCGGTCTCCTCTGAGTTGAGTCGACTGACTCGTGACTCGGACTAGTCTCGGAGCGGGCCGAGACGGATACGACTCGGCCGACTCGTCTTCGACTCGGCTGAATCTTTGAACCGTGTTGGTATCTTAATTTTATTTTCATCCTTTTTGAGAGAAAAAATTGGCACAATAGTTCATATTTTTCATTGGGATCAATTATTACAATTGGTATCTATATTTCAAATCATGTTGCAAATTGATATCTATGTTGATTTTAATTGATTTTCAATTTTTAATTTTCAATTGGTATCATTCTAAATATCAATTGGTATCTTTTGCATGATTTTCAAATTGGTATTGGTATAACTTAAATTCTACAATTGGTATTTCTAAAATTTACAATATGTATTTGTGTTTGTATACAATTAGTATCTATCATCTTAGAAAATCAAAACTTCCATTGTACTCAAATTTGTTTTTGATATACATTGCCTATATGCAAGGAGAGTTAACTTAATGTCTCCTTTATATGTAAATTTATAATGAGTGTATTGTATAAAGAAGAGTTTGACCTCTCTTATATATATCGTACACATGTGTAGGGGTTAACATCTCCGTCTATACATTGTATATTACGCCTGTGTGGTTTAGGTTTAGTTATCCCTTCTTCATGTAACGCATGTATGCAGTGAGAGTTAACTTAACGCCTCTCCTTGTCATGAATTTATATCGCATATACCTTTACTTTGTTTTGTTTACCCTTTTTTTGATGAATTGACAAAAAATGGGAGAGAAATTTGGTGTTTATATATGCGTGCTTTATTGTTTTGCATATATGATTGCTTTTGCTTTGCTTGTTTTAGAGGGAGAGAAATTACTGAACATCTTTGTGTTTATGTTTATGCATGAGTTAAGGGAGAGCTTTTTGAGCTCTTTACTAATCCATGTATATATAACTCCATGAGTTTTGTTATCATTAAAGAGAGAGAGAGATTGTAGGCCCAAAGGTCCATCACTCTAGTTTCGATGATGATTAGCTCATATAGTTATAGTACTAATGATTTTGTGTTAATTAAATTTCAGATATCCAATCAAAATCTTTGGTGATCAGCTTCTTTAAGCTAACACATGTTGATTTAAGAGCTCAAGCATAAAGAACTAATCAAGAAATCAAGAAATCAAGGAGTCTAACTCAAAAGAATCAAGTTTGGATCAAGTCAAGATGGAACAAGAGATCTATTCAACAAGAAGATTTGAGTCTACAGTTTGTATGTTTAGAATTATGTAAAATTCAAACCAGACTTAATTGCTCAAGTTTACACACAAACAAGTTTGATATTGATTTTCAAGAATAATAGTTCTTTGTTTTTGATTTAATGAGATTATATTTTGTTTTTATAGGTTGATTTCCAAAAATAAGTTCATATGGTTTTATATGTTTATTGGATTCTATCCATACACATTGTGCTTCAAAAGAATTTGAGAAGCTTGTTTTTACATTTATACAAGTTTTGGGGAAAATCTTGTTTTTCAATTTAGTTTAGTTTTGTAAAAACATTTTTAAATATAATTTATGTTTTTTTCAAAATTGTATTTAACATCTCAAAAAAAGTTCACATGTTTGTAATATGTGTTGATTTTTTATCACATAGTTGTGCTCATATGTATTTATAAGAACTTATAAAATTTGTAGATTTTTTATACAAATTTATAGGAATTTTAAACAATTTTAAATGCAAAATGTAGCAAGTTTGGCCTATGGCCGGTCGACCGGGCGTGCCACGAGCAACCGCTTGTGCACATGCGGTCGACCGAGCGGTCGACCGAACATGCACACAAGCAAACACTTGCGCACGCAGTCGATCAGGCTGTCGACCGCTTAGACAGAGAGTCAGACTGCCTCTCTGGCTAGTCGACCGACTCGGTTAATCATGCGCAACAAAGAGCACGGTGCTCTCAGTCAGTAGGCCAAGTGGTCGACCGGCAAGCTTCAACGGCTAGAAATTTAGTCGTTGGGCGGTCGACTACAAGGACAATTCTGGCATGTCTTGCCTCAAACAGCTATATTTTAGATTTGTTGTTTTCGTTTTATTTCCAAACAGTTACATCTTACTAGGGTTTAATCAATGTTTTAACATGTGGGTTAACTCTCTAATCATCTCTACCAAATTCCTATAAATAGGGGTCATTATAGAGAGATTCGTACAAGATTTTTACAAAAGAAAAATTTGTGTTTAAAGTTCTGAAAAATCAAGAAAAACAAGTTTTTGGGAAATTCAAGTTTTGAGCTTAAAATTTCTATATCTTCAAAGATATTTTCCTAAGTGTTTTCTTAAAAGCTTCATTTCAAAAATCCTAATTTTCTCACAATCTTGAGCTATCAGCTCTATCTATCGCTTTAAGATTATTATTTTTGTGAGATTTCTAATTTGTAATCTTACTGATCACTAAGTGGTGCATTCTTCAATTTGTTTTGTGCTTCCCTCTTGCGTAGAGGTGTATTGGCTTTGTGCCCTCCTCTTGTGTAGAGGATTATTTTCTTTGTGGAGTTCATTTGTGAAGATAGTGTAAATCCTTCTAAGTGAAGGCAGGAATGTAGAGCAATTGGCTCGAATTTCGAAACATATCCACGTGTTTGTGTTTGCTATCTCTCAATTCAACACTACTCTACCCTTGTTTATATCTTGCATTGATATTATTGCTCATTCATATATGTTTGATATTGTGCCTACACTTATTTTGATCCAAGAGAGTTATTAAAGCATCTCAACTCTTATAAAAAAATATTGAGTAGAAGTTCTAAATCTCTTCACCGGAAATTCGGCTTCACTCTTTAAAATCTATTTGTGTTTAGTTTTTGTTAGGTTAAGATTTTAAATTCTGTGTTTGATTAGCACATCACCTATTCACCCCCCCCCCCCCAAGTGACTTTACAACAAGTGCCAAAGACAATATGCATAGCATAGAATTGGTGAGGGCAAGATGTGATGCCAAACACAAGATTTATTTCAACAAGCATCCTCGACAAAGTAAATGTCTTTATCCATTTAAGAGACTGAAACTTAATAATGGTTTTGTGTATTTTCTGTATGGATTGTTTTCTGACAATGTAAGATAATGGTTAGAAGCGCATGAAGCTGTTCCTTATCATTATTTCCTCAAGTTTCATTGGCTTAGACCTGGAATAATTTGGGCCTAAATGGTTTCAGGCTGTGAGCGCATCAAGAAGTGAGTCATTAGAAAATCCCAACAAGCTCGTATATGCATCACTCTTTTGACAATAAACCCTACATGCATCTGGGTCAAACCAGTCCCACCCTACCAGATTATTTGCACTTACCAAATATTATATCTTACAACCCAGTAGCCAACTATCCTTAAAATAAAAATATCAGCATCACAGCACATACAAGAACTAGAATTGCAATGTCCTTCAATTAAGACTGAAATTGCAAATTGCAAAATAGAAATAGAGGCCTTCTCTGCGCGCCGCGCACACACACACACAAAAGGACCTACAAACGGATTTCTCAGTGGAATTAACGTGAGTGGGTGCGAGAGAAGACTGAGAACAGACTGATAGCACAGGAATCTCAAACTACCAGCAACATGTGACATTAAAAAAAATTTCCCCCAAAATTTTCAAGTAACATGCAAATTAAATCATTTAGATAGAAAAAAACTACAGCCAGAAATTGGAGGTTTTTTATACTTCCACATGTGTATCTATCTAAGAATCCACTCATCTCTGTTATACCTGCGTTTATTAATTATGCATCTGCCACTATACTGTCTGAATTACCAAACCACCTGAATTAATCCCCAAAGTTTGACCAGCGTGCAGGACCGTCGTCAACGTATTTACAACATGTTCAAAACATTATACAGACAATTGAGTAAGTGTCACTAATGTCTTGCTCACACTGTAATACATTGTCATTATCACCTCTCACAGTTCTTATTGTTTTCGGTATATACAACTTTTACTCGATTTACCATACTGCTGCCCAGAAAACCTGAACAATTTTCCACACTCTATCCTTTCCAAAACAAACTAGACCAAAATTAAGCACATTCAGCTCTTCATAATTCGGAATTGCAAAAATGCTATAAAATTCGCCAATAAAAAAATAAATAACAAAAAGAAACAGTAATGGCGGGCTATAAACAATACCAGAAAAACGGCAACAGATTCAACAAACCGAAAGATCACATCAAAAGCCCTAAAATCTTTATAAACTACCAACAAGCAAACCTCACGAAGTAAAAAACTGAAGCCCTAAGGAAGCGGATGCGCTCACCTCCCGATCGCTTCTCTTCGCGGCCCGGCCATCCGCCGCGTCTTCGGCGGCGGCGGGGTCCGGGGGCGCCTGTGGCGGGACCTTGGGGCGGTAACGCGACCTGACCTTCGCGATCCTGAACGAGACCCCCATTCTCGCCTTTCCAATCTCGGGAGGGCGAGGGTTAGGATTGTGAGGAGGCGAGAAGAGAGGGGAGGAGAAGGGGTTTAGAAAGAGAAAGTGGGGACGCTTGTTGCGAGTGCATGCAGGGGTTTGAGAAGGTGGCAAGCGAAAAGTGTCAGAGCGAAGAGAAGAAGACGTGGGAGAAAATGGGGGGGTTTGGTTTTTGGCTTTTGTTTATAATAGGGAGTGGGGTTCGGTCACCGCCCGGTGAGGGGAGAGAGGGAGAAAAAATGTCCGAACTTTTGCTTCTCGGAGAAGGAACCGCGGCGGCGTCGGGATCGGAACTGTGTCGGATGTAAGAAAAAGTAACTGTCCGAAAAGTACTGGCGAACTCATTAAATAAGTAATTGGGGATGTATTTGTAAGAATTTGGATATCATCTCAAAACACTAATATGTTCATTAAAATAGCACAAATTTTTATGAACTTAAGATCATCAGAGTCGATGTGACTATTTTTTCGACTCAAATTCCCAACATGTCCAAAAATAATCTCAGTCCTAATTTAGAAAGGGTCTGTCTGGTTGTCATAATTAGTTGTAATTCGTGAGTCGTAATTGGTAAACTCTTTTACGATTGTAAATGAGTTACATGCATGTAAATTTTACGGTGTTTCATTAGTAATGTAAAGTTGTTAGTGAAAAAGTGTATTATATTTTACGGTGTTTGGTTGTCGTAATGTGTGAGTCGTAAGTGAAAAAGTTTGCCACAAAATTAACTATTTGATAATTTAAATTTTTTAAATATTACAAATAAATACTAAAACACTAAATATTAAAAAAATAATATTAATATAAAAAATAATACAAATTTATATGGCTACAAAATTCACTAGTGAGTTGTAAGTGAGTAATAATTGGGTTACAAGTGAGTGGTAGTTCGATTGCGTAAGTCTTTTACGAGTTACGGTCAAACAAACACCGTAGTTGTAATTGAGCGGTAAGTCATTTACGAATTGCGGCCTTTTACGACTTTTACGTCCAAACAAACAGCCCCAAAGTAAAGGAAGAACACATGACCCGAACATATAAGAACATGAAAATCAACCCACTGCAAATGTTACACTGGGGGCCTGTTTGTTTCGTTGCAAAACGTCGCAAGTCGTAAGTCGTAAAATGAGAATGGAAAAAGTGAACTGTAGCAGAGAAAATATATTGTGTTTTACGGTGTTTGGTTGATAAAGTGAAGTGTAAATGGAAAAGTATATTGTGTTTTACGGTGTTTGGTTGATAGAGTGAAAGTGTAAATGGTAAAGTATATTGTGTTTTACGGTGTTTGGTTGGTAATGTAAAAGTGTAAGTGGAAAAGTTGACCACAAAATTAACTGTAGCAGTGATTTAAATATTATAAATACTATTAAATTAAATCTACTATTGCAAATTAAATTGTATTAATAAATTTGAGATAAAAAATTAATAATCTTAATATTTTATTTATAACAATAATATTAATAAAATATTAGTATAAATAGTAAAATATTACTAAAATATTAACTAATAAATAATATAAATTTTAAGAAAATCAAAGAACATTAATAAAATTTTAAGAATACTAATAAAATATAAATATAAAAAATCTTACAACAATAATAAAATATAGATATAATATTATAATATTAAAAATACTTGAAAATTATTATAATATAAATTTTATTATAATATTATTGTAATATTATAGAAATATAAAATTAACAAAGTAAAATATAATTATAATTTAATAATAAATTATCATTATAGTATTATTATACTGAATTATTATTACAATATTAACATAATAAAATATTAATATAATAATGAAATATATTATGATATTAATAAAATTATTTTTTATATTAAAAAATAAATAATTAAATATATAGTAATTTTATATTAAAGTATAATATTGTTATATTAATAAAATATTAACTCTAAATAAAATAATAAAAAATGGAATAAGTATTAATAAAATAATAAAGTATTAAATAAAATATTAAATTAAAATAGTAAAATATAAATATTAAAACAATATTAAAAACAATAAAAAAATTAAAGATTAAAAATATAAAATAATTAAATAAGAAATTGAACACTATTTAAAATATTAAATATTTAATAATATTAAATTATATATTGATTATCAAGTAACTGTTTTGAACTGTAAGTGTACTACAAGTGAGAGTTATATGACCACAAAATTAACTGTAGCAACTGCAAGTGAGAAAATATGAGTGTAAAAATGAGATTTACATGACCACAAATTTAACTGTAACAACTGCAAGTGGGAAAATAAGAGTTGCATTTTGCAACTTATTTTTCAGCGAAACAAACAACGGAAAATGGAAAAGAAGTTTTACGACTTGCGTTTTGCGGCGTTTTGCGGCGAAACAAACACGCCCTGGGTCTTCATAGAAGCATGCTAGTAATATAAAAGAATTAAAAGAAAAGAAATTGTTGGTTTGGGGTGAAAGTCGTGCAGAAGCACTGCCCTAAAAGATACATGGTCGGTCCCTCGTCTGGACCTTGAAATGATCTCCTCGGTAAAAGGTCCCTCGGTAGTTCATCAGCGTTTAGCCCAGGGCGATAGCTGGACCTCTTCTCAGATGAAAATTTGTTGCCTGTATGTAAAAGAATTTCTAGAAAAATCACCAAAATTCACAATAAGAAATATGGATGAGGAAGACAAAATGTTGTAGTATTTTGTAGGTAATACACTGAATTACGAGAAGCTATTTGTAGATTTTCGGAGTTAATCAGTTGTAACAGTCCTGCTCCAAATCTACACACGACCATGCAGTTCGCGAGCAGATCCGAAGAATGGGTCAAAATCGAACAGAAAATCCCAAAAAAGTCAAACAGAATTTTAAATAAAATTTAAATAGAAAAACTAAAAGAAAATTCAGGTTCAAGAGCCCCCTGAATCGAACTGTATTCGTGTCCGTAGGTCGTAGGCGCTCGCCACCCGAACCTGGCCCGGTACGGTTCGGCGCGCGCGCGCGTGTGGGAACGTGACCCATGACCTAACACTCATAACAGCAGACATGGGAGGAGTTGGTATATATACTACCAAACCTCCCATCTCCTATCCAATGTGGAACTAAAACCAAGATCAAATAAGAGGGAAACTCAAGTCTTTCCCCTCCAAATTCAAATACATCCAATAGTCCCCCCACCAAAAAAAAAACTCGAGTTTAAGGAAGATAAAACAAATCGACAATAGTAGCAAACAAATCATCAAATCGTAAAACACGAATGAAATCGGGCAATATCATACCGTGAATTCGGGATAGATGGACTACGCCTGAAACCTTTCTTGGTGAATTTATCGCCATCTGAGAGACATAATGGACTACGCCTGGAACTAGCCTTTTTTACCAGATATTGATAAAATACACACACAGTAAGTCTTCATTTATTGAGCGAGCGGGCTGAGCATTAAAGGTCATATTCACAATAACTGACTCATGAGAGTTTCTAGGGTCAGCCCTGCCCCCCAACCGCAGCCATCATGGTTTCTCTCACGTAGGTAAGTCCTCAAAGGGTCCTACAGCTGGATGGTATACTCTCCCCACTACATGCGTTGGACTTATTAAAAGTTAAACTCAACCTTACCCAGCCATATCATAGGAGCATCGTCACCATAGAGAAGAGGTAGTAGCTACAATACTACATACAGAATATACACATATCCAGGTCAATGCTCCAACGAGTATCATCAGTCCAGCTTGTTCCTACCACATTGAACCTCTTCCTGTAACGCCCCGATCCCGCAGGTACGGGGACGTTATGGTGACGTACATACGCGAGGTGAAAACAACCTCACGCGTACGTTAAGCCTCAGTACAGGACATAACCTCAATATACACAGGAGTTCTAGCAGGACATAAGTACAAGAATACCTGCAGAAAGGGGTGAGCGATCATAACAGATATATAAACAGGGATAAATAAGATAACAGGAACAAAGCACAAAGATACCTATAAAGGAATCCCGATGGTAAAGTCTACTATGTGAATCCAATGAACTAGCTGCCCGAACGATAACTCGGATCTCCAACCTGGCACGCAAACCCAGGGTCGTCAGAAAGCGACCTAGTGAGTGGTAAAATGAAGGAGGAGGTAGTAATATATACAATAGTAATACAAGCACGATACATATATATATAATACATGATGTTGTACTAGTGATACCATATAATAAGTATATAAGAAGCGGTAGAAATATAATCATGTCATATTTTAATACCAGCACTACCTAGCATGTTATCATCGGGTCATGTCTACAGTAATAACTACAGTTGTATAGTGATGATGTGATGGACATAAACGTGTAGATGAAGTATGCAACATAACCATACTACGGTGTGGTGTCAGGCCGCATATAGGCAATGCAAAACAGAATATATGCAATGCATCGTATACATGTGCATGAGTAGTATGTCACCACAGAAAACGTAACATGTACCTGGTAAAGTAACGATCATACAGGTAACATGATAGCGGATAAATGATCAGGAACAGTAACAAGTACAACTATACAATAGTAAACATGTATCAGGCAAGTCATGTTCTTTATACAATAGTAGCAATCAGTACCACCTGGTATTTTAATCAATCTCTTCCAGTGTCTCATACCACTGGTAGTTCATACTGGAGCCCGCACTCCAGTCGAACCCATCCGGACATGGCCTACGGGTACCATTATCCAAACGAGAGAGTGATCAAATAACAAGTGTTCCCGACGTCACTATTGTGTATACTGTTTTATTATGTTAATTGGAAACTCATGGTCGAGGAGTTCTTATCGGGTAGGTGTATCCCGTGCATACCCGGGATCACGGCCTTAAACAAACCCCTGGCTGCTGAGACCAGGGCCCTCCGCTAAGAGGGGAACAATAATCAAGTAACGGGAGCTCATGGAGCAATTGGTAGGTAGCACTACCGTCCCCTGCAGTGGGAGAACAATATGGATCCAGTACATCACCCGATATGATCTAATCAACCGTCAAGTCTCCCCCATACCCAAGTTAGCTTTATGATCTGATATGTCAAGTATACAATGTAACAAGAACAAATACAGTACATGATACGGGTAACATGATAACAGGACATGAGCTCTGTTGATAGCATATAACAATATAACGGGAGACGGGAACAATATAACGGGAAACGGGAACAATAGATGTGGGATTCCACACATCGCATATCAACAGCTCATGTCCAGTAACGGGAATAAGAATATCAGTAACGGGAAATAATCATCTAACGGGAATACGGGGATAACATGGAACAATAATACATGTAATCGGAACAGGGATCCATATGACAGGAATACATGAGTATGCCATGAAATATGAACGGTGATCCACATGACAAGCATATAGAAACCATGCATGCATGTACAACAGTGATATGTAAACATGACATAACTGTGTTCCGAGCATCCATGTAATGATGAGAACAATAATATGAAATGCGGCAGTCCGTGCATTGGTATAGCCGTGTACCAGTGGAACATATATGTGTTACAATACTCCGTCGAATATCTCTGGGATAGTACATGTCATACAAGTGGTCAGTGTATAATGTAATACCGTGTACAGTGAATTACAGTGTCCGTGTCATGATGATACCAGTGCATGAATTAACGGTGTCCAGCATTCATGTCTAGTGACAGTGTAGTGTCATCGAGTACCATGGGTCAATTCCTATCTAGTGACAATGTAGTGTCATCGGGTACCGTGGATCAGTATACATGTGACGATCGTTATCTAACTATGATATAAGACATGAAATAATAGTGTCAGTCTTGGTGAAATAATTGCCCGGATGTCAGTGGTACATGAACAGGACATAATAGGCATCCAATGTCATAATCAACGTCTTTTAGTTATCAGGCATATTCTCAGTACAGTGTTTATGACAGTGTTTTAATATTGTTTACAATTTACCGGTAATCATGTTTTATTTAAAGAAAGCAACCAAGCTCAATCAATATGATCAAAAGACAATTTATAAAATAAAAACACTCACAAACTGGCCATGGGAAGGTAGCACTCTTTCCCACGATCGCAACGGTTTCAGAATCGTCCCAATCGGAGTCCGGATGCTCCAGATATCGCCCGAATACTAAAAGTAACAGAAATGGGTTAAATATGTAATAACAAGATTTTAAATGCAATTAATAAAAGAAGAAAGGGGTTTTCTGTACTTTTACCTTTAATGGGTTTGGAAAGCGGGTTTGGGCTCATAACGGGTCGGGTCTGGATCCAATACCCAAACCCACTAACATAAGTGATGGGTTGAGGGTAAACGGGTTAATGGGTTTCAGTTAAACCCAATAGGGGTTAATGGGTGAACGGGGTATCGGGTTTAGGGTAGTGGGTTTTTAATTAACCCAATAGCTATTGGGTTCGGGTTCATACCCGAACCCAACAATAACCAGCAGCAGCAGCAACAGAGTTGCTGCTGGCTGCGGCTGTGCGCCATGGCCGGCCAGCAGAGCTGGCCGGCGGCGAGGTAGACCCGCCGGCGGCGGTTCAGCCAAGCAAGCCAGAGAGAGGGTGAGAGAGAGGGAGAGAGAGAGAAAGGGAAGAGGGGAAAACAAGGCAGCTGCAGCTGCCCTGTGCCTGGCCGCGCAGCCGCGCGGCCATGGCGGCCGGCGGCAGCGCTAGGCCACAGGGGCGGCCTGGGCCCGTGCACAAGGAGAGAGAGATATTGAGAAAGGGAAAGAGAGAGAGAGAAAGAGGAGAGGGGGGCAAGGGTCTTGACAGGGAGAGAGGGATGAGGCAGGGGCTGGCGGTGGCCAGCCCCGCCAGCGTCGCGCCACCGCCGGCGGCTCCGCCCCGCCGGCGGTGCGACCAGAGAATCCGAGAGAGGGAGAGAGTGAGGGGATGGGTTTTTAAATAAGGGGGAGAGAGAAAAGGCGGTGGAAGAGGCGGTGGGGGAAGTCTCCAGAGAAATGGAGAAGAGGAAGAAAAAAAGAAAAAGAGAAAAAGGGTTTTTATAATATTTAATTACTATTATAATGGGATCCAAAATTGACTAGCTCCGAATGGTGCCCAAAAATTACATAAAATAGGAAATATTATCCTGAGACGTAATATGAAGACGGTTTGAAGAAATTCAATCCGGTTTGCGAATTAAAAATTCTGGAAGATGTCACCGGTATTGGGCGACACCGGTTCCGCCCGATTTCGATAATTTCAGAAAATCCGTAAAAATACCCTAACGTAGATAATATAATTCTAAAACACATGGTGAAAGCGGATGCTCAAAATTGTATTTCGTTTGTGAACTAAAAATCGTAAACCCTATTTTCGGTATTGGTCGATACCGACTACGGAGATTTTCCAAAATAATCCAGAAAAATTTCAGAAAATCCTAAAAAATCTAAAATATTAGAAAATGATATTTGAAACTGAAATCGGCTCAATCGGACTACCACGGAGGTCAAATTAATTTTGTACGTCGTATCGAGTACTGATACTGTGATACGTACACCAGGGATCAGGGGGTTACACTTCCATAGAATCAACTCCCAATCAAGTAGGTCGGGTTCTCGTTATCAGTGAACTCTACTATTGGCTTAACTCCATCTCTCTCGATGATTCTAGAACCATACTTCTAAAAAGACCCTTAGTCAACAGGTCAGCAATATTCTTCTCAGATTTTACAAGGTCCAGAAGCACAACTTTGCCCAATATGCGCTGAACAAACTTAAGGATGTGTCTGTTCATATTCTTATTGGCATTATCTTGATTTAGAATCTCAATGATGGATCTTGAATCAGTATGAACTGAGATTGGAAGTATGGGTACAGGCACGATAGAAAATTCAGACAAGAGATCCTTTAACCATTCAGCTTCAGAGTAAGTTGTGTCCAGAGCGATGAGCTCGAACTCCACGGTGCTCCTGGTAATCACTGTTTGTTTGCAAGATTTTCAGGACACAGCAGCACCACCGAACATGAATACATATCTGGTAGTAGACTAACACTGTTGAAATCAGTGACCCTGTTGACATCACTATAACCTTCCATAACATCAGGATATCCAGTGTAAGTCAGACAATAGCCAATTGTGCCTCTAAAATATCTGAAAGCTCTCTCTAGTGCAGTACAATATTCTCTACTGGGGTTGCTGGCGTATCTACTTAACCTGCATATTGCATAAGAGATATCAGGCTTATTCCTGTTGGAAATATAGAAAAGTGAATCTATTAATTGAGAGTATTTTAGCTGAGACAGAGGCTCATCCGTGTTCTTTTTTCAAAGCAATTGAAGAATCATAGAGTGTAAAAATTGATTTAGAATTATAAAAATCAAATTTATGAAGCATTATTTTAATACTATGAGCTAGACTCAAAGAAATTCTATTAGAGGTTTTGGATATTTTCATTCTCAATATCATATCAGCAGGACCTAGATCTTTCATATCAAAGTTTTGAGAAAGATAATCCTTTACTTTTTAGATTGCATCAGGAGAAGTTTCAAGAATAAGAATATCGTCTACATATAGACAAAAGATAATATACTCACTGCCAAAGTTCTTAGAATATATGCACTTGTCATGTTCATGAACAGTGAATCCAAGTGTGCAATAACTTTGTTAAACTTTTGATGCCATTGTTTGGGTATTTGTTTAAGTCCATACAATGACTTCACAAGTTTGCACACTTTGTTTTCTTGACCCTTAGCAATGAATCCTTCTCGTTGGTCAATATAAATCTCTTCTTCAAGATTGTCATTTAGAAAAGCAGTCTTGATATTCATTTGGTGAATAACATGTTATGAATTGATGCAAGTGCTAGCAGGATTCTGATAGAGGAGATCCTGGCAACAGGAGAATATGTGTTAAGAAGTTAGTACCCTTTTGTTGGGTGAAACCCTTGGCAACTAATCTGACTTTATATTTGTCGATAGTGCTATCGTGTCGGAGTTTCTTCTTGAAGATCCATTATAACCTCCAGGTTTGCATCATGGAGGAAGATCAGTGAGTATCCGAATGTTATTCTCCATTATGGATTTGATCTCATTCTCAATGGCTTCTTCCCATAAAGGAGACTCTGAAGAGCTCATTGCCTCCTTGAAGGATCTAGGATCGTCTTCCACGATATGGGTAAAGAAATCTTCACCGAAAGATGTAAGATTTCTAGTTCTTTTGCTCCTTCTAGGTTCAGAATCAGTTACAGGAGCAGAACTAGAAGAAGGAATATCAGATATAGAAGGAGTGCAAAAGGAATCACCAGGATTTCTAGACTCGAAAGGAAAGATATTTTCAAAGGAAATAGCGTCGCTACCTTGAATGATGGTGTTGTTGGATATTTCACAGATCTCAGAGTTAACCACTAGAAATCGATGAACATTGCTATCTCGTGCATGCCCGATGAGGATAACATCAACAGTTTTGGAGCTGATTTTCCTTTTCTTCAGTTCTGGTATTGAAATCTTAGCCAGACAACTTCAAACTTTGAAAAATTGAATGCTAGGAGTTCTCATCAAAGTTTCTTTGGGGAACCCTACTAAGTATAAAACAGAAAGAAATGGGAGCTTCACCCCAAAGATTCTCGGGTACACCTGAGCTGAGTAACATGCAGTTCACCATGTCCATCAGCGTTCTATTCTTTCTTTCAGCTACACCATTTGATTGAGATGTATAGGGAGCAGTTACCTCATGAATAATGTCATTCTTTTGGTAGAATTCTGTCATATCATTTGAGATATACTCCTTCCCACAAGCAGATCTTAGAATTTTGATCTTCTTTTCACGTTGGTTCTCAGTTTCGGCTTTATACACCTTAAACCAATCGAGGACTTTATCATTGAATTTGAGAAAATAGGTGTAACAAAATTTGGAGTAGTCATCAATGAATGTCACAAAGTATATTCTACCGTCTCGGGTGAGAACTCTGTTCGAGTCACGCACATCACTATGAATAAGTTCGAGGGGTTCAGATGTCCTTGTGATAGAAGAAAATGATTTTCGGCTATTCGGGCCCTGAACACAGATTTCACAGCTAGAAGATGTATCAAAAGAAGATTTATAAATGAGATTTAAGTTAATCATTTTCTTGATAGAATTGAAGTTAACATGTCTCACTCTGCCATGCCAGATGTCACAAGACTCAATATTCAAAGCAACAGGAATGAAAATTTCATTATCAGAAGAATTTATTACATTGAAAGAAAAATGCCATCACAAACAAAGTCTTTTCCAATGAAGATATTAGAATTGAAAATTATAAACTTATTGGATTCCTTGACAATCCTATAGCCAGCTCTAAAATGTGAAGACTCACCGATCAGATTTCTCCGAAGTGTAGCTATATGCATGACGTCTTGAAGAGCCAAAATTTTTTCTGAGGTCATTCTGAGATCAATGCGTCCAGTTCCTTTTATCTCTCTAGTGAAGTCATCTGCCTGGCTCACATTTTCTCCATGTGTTCCTGATAGGATTTAAACCAGGAGTGTTCAGCACAAATATGATTATTGGTTCCTGAGTCTAACCACTAGTCTGAAGAGAAGGTGATTGAGTTGACAATAGGAAGAAAAGAATCTAACCTAATGGAGTTGGAGTTCAGTTCCACCATGTTGACCTTGTGTCCGCCATTTTTTCTATTTCCTCTTGATTGAGCTTTAACTGGTTCTTTCTTCTAGTTGGAATAGTGAGGTGCCATGTGATTTATTTTTCTGCAGACGTAGCAGAATCTTCCATCAATCATCTGCTAAGAGTTTTGGGTTTGAAGGAGGAAGATTGAGAAGGTTTGAAAGAAGAATAGTCTACATAGGGAGAAGAATGAAAATGATTGGGTTTTTTAAACTTCTTGCCCTTAGGATTCATGAATTTACTCGTAAGCTTTTCTTCCACCAAGTTCACTTTAGTTTTCATTTCTGACTTGATTTTGGAGTTTTACTTATGCTGATCTTCTATGTGAATCGCTTTTAGGGCTTGAATGAGGGTTAAGTCATCTTGCTTATGACAGGGGTCTCTTGCAAAGGTTGAACAGGAAGGAAAGAGTTTATCAATGAGACATGACACCTCTAATCATCAGAGAATTGATTTCCTTTTGATTGAAGGTGTCGGATATAATCTTGAAATTCATGAAGTTGATCATTGATTGGTTTATTATCAATCATCATGAATTTGTTGAAGGAGGAGGAGGTGAATTTTTCAACTCCATCATCATCGAGGTCGTATCATCCTCGAGAATTATTCATAGTTCTTTAGCACTCAGTTCGTAATGAATGTCATATAGACTATCAGCGAGTGCACTAAGAATTCTATGGAGACAATGATAATCAATTTCTTCAGGTTCCAAATAGACGTAGAAGGAAGAAGTTGCAGGAGGAGTTTCAACAGGACAAGATTCAATAGATGATAGTTTAGGAGAAGTTACAGGAACGATGTCATCTATTACTGAAATAAGACCTAAAGTGGTCAATCAGTATTTTATCTGGTTTGCCTATCTCTTAAAGTATGTGCCAGAGAATTTCTCCGATTTGACACCTTTGGAATGATATGGGTTGGCCATAGACAGGATGGTGCAACCTGAATTCTGTATTTCAAAATTACTTGATAATGTCAGAATTTAGTTCATATTGGTAGCTTTTAGATTAGGGTTTGCAGGATAAAATAGTGAATTGTCCTTCTTTAATTATGTGCCAAATAATTCAAACGAGATATAATAAGATATAGACTTGTCCTTTTAATTTTCCTAATTCAAAATTATAACAATAAGATTTTTTAAAAGGTTATTCAATTAAATTTTAGAAATAAACTAACAGAAATTAATTAATAATTGGCTTGCAAGAATAAATAATCCTTAGAATAAATATCACAAATTAAACGATTTAATTAGCCAAATTTTATTGTAAGAAGCAGTTAATTAACTGATGCATATATGTAAAATCTTGCAATAAGAGTTTATAATATATATATTTAAATAAGACAAGATTTAAAATTTTAAATTATATTGTAAAAGATTTTCCTTTGCAAGAAATTAAAAGAGATTATAATTAAATCATATTTTAAAAAATTTTACAACAAGATAACTTACAAGGTATGTTATGATAAGATTTAAATAGTTTAGAAAGATCTATTACAACAATTTTTGTAATGAAATAATTTAATGGAAATTTTTAAGGACGAATGGAAATTCGAAACACGGTCTTTAAGGATAGATGAAAATTTGAAACTTGTAAAAGATAAAATGTAAGAATGCAAAATTTTTTCCTTTTAAGATTTTTAAATAATTATCTTTACTTGCAGGGACAATTTTCTACTTGCATAAAAATTATCAATTGCATGAAACAAACATATAATTATATTGCATGAAATAATTTTCTAAATTCAATTGCATGAAGATTATCATATATAAATCTATCTTATAGATTGTTTGTTATATGACAATATTTTCTAATTTTTTTAATTTAAAACATGCAATAATTTAAATCATAAATCTTTAAACGATTTAAATCATTGTCCTAAGTTTCCAAATATGATTCAGAATTCATTTCTGATCCGAATTAGGTGTTTCTGGTTTTCATTTCTTTCTGGTTCCTTTGGCTATATAAAGATGGGTATTGTCCCTAATATTTGTAACATGTAAATTGTAATTGATTGATTCAATAAGAACTCTATCCCCTTGCTCCGAGGACTTAGGCAAATTGTCGAACCTTGTTAAATCTTGTATTTTTTTTAGCTTTTCTTTGTTTAATTGTTTGTGATATGGCTGGTTGTTCTCTGATGCCCCATCTTCTCTATCGCGTGGTTCCCAACATTAGAGTTGCAAGGTTGTACTTCTAATTGCCTAGTTTTAACTACAACAATTGGGATGTAACAATAAAAAAGAGGACACCATATCAACTTCCAAATATAATTTAATTTCATAATGCATTAACCCAAACAACTTATTTTTCGCTTCTTAAGCTCTCAAATGAAACATATGACCCCGTATTCTAATCATAAGAATATAAAAGCTACATTTAAGGCGTGTTTGGATTCATGGAAGTGGGAGAAAAATGGAAAGTGAGAAAACTCATTTCTCACTTTGTTTGTTTTGAACTGAAAATGAAAAATAGGAAAATCCTTTTTTTCTTTTATCTTTTACCCCTCTTTTTTATACTATCATTTAGGCGTGGCAATTGGGCCGTGCCGGGCCAAACCCGGCCTAGGCAAGGCGGACCGGGGCCGAACCGCGCCCCGGCTCGGCCCGCCTGGCCAACAGGCGGCTGGGCCCGGCGGGGCCTGGCCTGGGTTCCAAATATGGAACACGGGCATGGCCCCGGGCATGGCCCAGGGCCCAGGTGTCCCGGCCCCGGGCCAGACCCAGGCCAGCCCGCCATTTTAAAAAAAAAAACTTTAAAAACTTAAAAAGCTTTAAAAAAAACTATAAAAAACTTTAAAAATTCAAAAAAAAATCTAAAATTTACTTATTTAAGTTGTGATAAAATTAGTAAAGAATATTACAATGCGTGAAATGAAAATATATATTTTTATTAATGATCTAATAATTTAGATAATTGATACAAATACAATTGAAGTATAAGTCCTTTTTTCAAAATTTATCATTAATACATAAAAAAAGTACAAATCTTCATTCGTCATACATTTTATCAATCAAAAATAAAAAATACAAGTCTTCCGACATCTTCTGGGGAGTTTTCTAAAGAATCTTCGATGAGATAGTCAATTGTTTTATTTTGACTTCTCTTTTCCGCATCCAGGCAATCTTCCCGCATTTGGTCATCTCGATCGCATTCGATGCCAGACGGTTCCTCGTATCAGTCAGCATTCGAGCACTTGTACTAAAAGCAGACTCTGAAGATACTGTAGATGCCGGAGGAGTTAGCAAACACGTGCCATGATGGAAAGCATAGTATAAGTTGATGCCTATTATTTTCATCATGCCAAAATATCAAAATTTTCAAATCCTGAGTCTTGATCGATCTCAGGAGTCACAACATGTTGTATATAATAATGAAGTTTATTTAAAGAGTTAGAAGTTCTAGTTCTTTTGAAAGCTGATAAAAGAGCAGAAAATAATGAACTTCTACTACTAAAGGTTGAAGAAGTTTGAGATAAAAAGATTGTTTATTTTCGTAAGCAGTTTCACAAAATCATATAACTTTTTTATAGAAGAATCAATATTTGTCCACATTACGCAAGAACTATTCTCATTGTCCATTATTTCAAAAAATTTCAAGTAAAAATGTACATCCATTAAATTTACTCCTGGAATCCATATAGCAGCAAAATAAAAGATTAAAAAAATTCTTTAAAATATTATTAATTTTTTTTCCATTTGAGCAATAATATCTCTTATAGAATCAATGTTTCTACATTCAGAAAATATTTCACTTATTTCGGTTAACTCATAAAATATTATACTTGTCGTTGGGTAATAAATTTCAGAAAATAGTTTTATTATTCTTTCAAATCTTTTAAAAAATTCACAAATTTGTCATTTCTCATCGGAAATAAAATTGTTAGGCAATTCTACTAAAACAAACTTATTTATTGCTTTCTTATAAGAAATCACTTTACTCAACATATTATATGTTGAGTTTCAACGAGTTCTTACATTTTGGGGTAATTTTTTAGCAGGTAACCCTAAACTCGAATAAATTTGTGTAAAGGTTTGCCTTCTTTGGCTTCTACTTTTAATAAATATAATAATATCTTCTCAATTTTTAAATATAATCATTAATTATTTTCAAACCACCTTGCACACACAAATTGATAATATGATAAATGCATCGAATATGAAAAAAATTTCATTCAAAATGGGTTTTAATTTTTTTTTTAAATCTCAATTGCTGCAGTATTTTCGTTTGCGTTATCGAATGAAACAGTAAAAATTTTATAATCAATTTCATATTCTATAGCAATACGCTTTATAATCTTACTAAGAAGCATTATGAGGATGAGGAAACTTTTTAAAATCGATAATTCTTTTATTTAAAGTCTAATCAGAATTAATAAAATGTGCAGTAATAACAATATAATGGTAGCCGTTAAGGGCTTCCCAACTGTTTTCCATTGAAAATGCGGGAAGACTTACAAAAGAGTTATAGAAAATTATAAGTAATTAAAAAAAATTATAAGAATATTCTACTGAGATTTCTGAGAAAGTGTGCCAGTGAGAGTCTGATCAGCGCTCAACCATTTTGTCCCGTTAACGATGCGATCAATCAGTCTTCGAATGCTGCTGCTAGGGATTTCTTCTCGCCTGGTTTCAGAGATTCCTTAAAAGGGAGGAAGGCCTTAGGATATTGACACTATGGTCTTAGAGTAATTATTCTCTAGAGCTTTTGGGAAATAAGGAAAGGTAGCCTTGTTAGCTCTCTCGAATGCTGTCTCTCTTCACTTCTTTCTCTATTAGTGCCTGAGCCTCTGTCTCTCTCCAATGCGTTGCCTCTCCGTCTGTTCGTCTCCTTAGCTCATTCTCGGATGAGCTATTTATAGGCTCTGGAAGGGTGTAATTGCCCCTATAATTCTGTCACGTTTGGTAACAGTCAGTTAGCCTCGCGCCAGATGCTATTTGAAGTTTCGCGCGAGGCTAGAACACCCGCACTAGGCTAAATGTGAGCAGCCTGCAAGGCTAGACTGGCTCGCGGGAGCCTAAAATTGGCCTATTGACCCGGTTGTTCCCACTGATTGTGGGGCGAAGTGAACGGGTATAACCGCCCACTTAAAGTGGTAGGAACCCCACTAACGTATTGGGGTTAACCCACTAAATACTGAAAATACATTTAGAGGGGGGTGAATAGGTGTATTAGCTAATCTAATGATAATGATGCGAAATTAAAAACTAAATGCAACACACTATGTGTAATCAAAGAGTGTAGCCGAATTCCCGATGAAAGGTTCTGGACTAACCCCTCTAGATTCCTCTAAATTAAGAGTTGAGGTGCTATATGAAGCTCTCTTGGTTCAACACAAGTATGGGCACACATAAACAATACCAAGCATATATGATATGAACAAGATAAAGCAATGCAAGAAATAAGAGAGAGTTTAGAGATAGTGGATCAAATGCAAACACCGAGATATGTTTCGAGGTTCGAACCACTGCTCTACGTCCCCGCCTTCACACAGAAGGATTTCCACTACGTCCACACAGGACCTCCACAGAGGATTTGGCAATTACAAATTAGGAGTACTCAACTCCTCTCTCCAACAAAATCACCTCTACATAAGAGGCAAGGCACAAAGTCAAAACAACAATCACCTCTACACAAAGAGGGATAGGCACTAAGCCAAACCACAACAACAATCTCATCTACACTAGAGGGATGAACACCAACCCAAAACAAATAAGGGATTTACAACTTGGTGATCACAAAAAGACCACAAACCAATTTTATCATAAAAACAAGATCTTATAGATAGGATGGATATGATAGCTCAAGTGTGAGAAAACAAAGTGTATGGAATGAAAATAACAAAAAGAACACTTGGAAAAATCACAAGATATTAAAAAATTAATTCCCCAGATACTCTCTTTTCTTTGATTTTTCCAACACCTTAAAACAAATAAAGATAAATCTTTTTTATACAAAAACTCTTCAAAAACTTGCTGCTAAAACACTTGTAAAGATGGGAAAATAAGCTCTTGAAAATCTTATTGAAAATAGCCCAAGAGATGGGTATTTATAGCCTCTTAAAAATTTTAGCCATTGTAGCCAGAAAATGGCAGAAATGCCCTTCCGGTCGACCGGCGAACGGTCATTTTTCTGACCGTTGTGCCTCCGGTCGACCGGCCGCACACGAGAGTTGGGTGCTTTCAATCGGTCGATCGCGAGGTCGACCGGCCTTCAAGGCTGGCCATATTCACGTATGCGTGCACATCCGTTGACCGGTCCGGTCGACCGCCAGCTGAGTCTCGCTGATAATTTGAGACTAAAAAGTTAAACATTTTAACTCCAATAAAATCCTATAAAATCACATAAATTTCACAAAAATAGGTTCTTATAAATATTTGAAGAATAAACATATGTGACCAAAAATCAACACATATTGCAAACTATTTGAACTATTTTTGTGATAAAGAATTTAGGCTTAAACACAAAAATCTTATTTTTCAAAAACCAAACCTTGAAATGGAAATCCGATTTTTCCCAAGCTTGTATATATACAAAAACAAAATATTGAAACATATTTGAAGCATATAGTGTATGGATAAAATCCAATACACATGTACATAATATATCTATGTTTTTGACATGAAATCCAGAAATAAGTTTTGTTAAATACAAAACTCCAAACACATTAATAGGATCATCAAAATAAGTTTTTCTAAATATATGAAGCATATATGTATATAGATAAAATCTAATACACATTAAACCATGTAAACTTGTTTTGATTCTATCTATTCATGAAAATCATATATATGTGAATCTTGAAATCCAAAACCGGTTAATCCGAAAACCAAACATATTGAAACTTGTGTATGTATGTGAACTTGAGCATATCAACACTATCTATCTTTACACAAGATCTAAACAAACCGAACAAACCGAAGTTTTCTTGTCGATCCTCATCTTCAAGATGACTCGATCCAAATACGATCCAAAGAGCTTGACTCCATCCGAGTGCTAGATGTGATCTTGACGCGCGAGCTCTTGAATCTACACGTGTTAGCTCTAAAACTCCTTTGTTGAAGCTAATCACTTACTAAGATCTTGATTAATTATTTAAAACTAATTAAGCACAAGATCATTAGTAAACTATAACTACATGAGTTAATCATCATCAAAACTAGAGTGATGGGCCTTTGGGCCCACAAATACTAGGTCAAAAGTTTGACCTGGCCAGCCCTCTCATAGAGGCGTAGGAAGCCTCATGTGAGGCTGGATGTAGCCTAGCATGGGGCTAGGTTTAGCTCCGCACGTAGGGCTAAAAGCTCGTAATCAGAGTTGTTTATAGCTTCGACGAAGCTAGAAAATTAGCCTTGTGTGGCTATGTTGAGCTTCAGGCGAAGCTAGCACTTGGCTCTTTGCTGAGCGTTGAAGGGATTTAAGGCCAAGCTAGATAATTTAGCCTCTGGAGCGAGGCTAACACATTGGGCTCGCGCGAGGCTAAGTATTGGGCTGACTTAGACTCAAAAATCAGTATTCGACATGTTGTTCGCTTCACTGGATCAGCGGGCCTAAGTTTCTGCTTTCTCCCTCGGGATATGTTGAGTTCGTCATCAGCTTGTACGCGGCTTGTCTTTTGTAGATGTCGACAAGTTGGACATCGTTCTGACCAGTTGGAAAGCTGCACGGGAGTTTTTCTTTTTTTAGTGTGTCAACACCAACAATAAGAAGTGAGTGCAATTTTATAAGGCAAAGATGATAACGCTATAACTAATATTTGTTTTTGTTCTTCAAGTACTTAAACACTTCTGATCTTATCGTGTTCCTACTGTTCGACTTGCAATCAGGATTATGAGTAATTCTAATATAATTTGTAAATGCATCGCCTTCAGCCATACTAACGGGCTATTTAGACCGAATAAGATATTTCGCTAAATTTGATTTACCTGTTGCACGATTATAATTAAAAGTGCATGAAGTGTTCCCCCAAAGTGCTAATTTAGGTTTGTCGTGATTGGTATTCGGGGTGCTTGCTCTTAATATGTCAGGCAAATAGGCTAGTTCCGCATTGTTTGGGGAAAATATGAAACATCTAGGCACAGCTTGCATTGAGCCCTCCTAGCTGTATTAACAATAATTTATAAAAATATTTTCAAACTCCATATTTAAGAGTTGTGGAGGGAGTTGATGCCTCGAGAGAACTAATAAGTATATGAGGAACAATGCTGGGTACATCAGAAGAAACATTTAAATCTGTGCATGGTGTAAGTTGTGTGTATGAAATTTGTGGAGCGTTGTCTAGTGCCATATTTAGGACTTCCCACATGTTATTACTAATAATAAAATTAACATGGAATCTATAACCCAAAGCTTGACAAGATCCAACTTGACTAGAACTGTCATCCATTTTTTTTAGCTAGTTTCTAATTTTGTAAGAATATAAATACCGGATTGAAGAGCTTATAAAGAGAGAGAGCTTGAAGAGCTTTGTAGAGAGGGCTTGAAGAGCTTGCAGAGAGAGAGAGAGAGAGAGCTTGCAAAGCTTGAAGACTTGAGGCTTGAAATCTTGTAGAGCTTGTAGAGAGACTTTGAAGAGCCTGTAGAGAGAAAAGAGAGGTTGTAGAGCTTGAGGAAGATGAAGAGGAGTAGTTTTTGTTGAAGTGATGAAGCCCAAGTATTTATAGAGGAGGAGAAAGTATTTATTTTGTAATTTTTTTTGCAAAAAACACAAAAAAACACATCATATACCCATTAGGGTTTTTTTTGCAAAAAAATTTGCAAAATGCCCCCCAATGGCTATATTAGCCGCTGGGATTAGATAGGGGGAGGGGTTTGCAAATAAAAATTTGGAAAAAACCCTCCCAACGACGCTTAGAGCAGTTGGGCTGGCGAAACCGGGCCGGCCTGCTTTCTGGGCCAGGTCGCCTGGACGGGCCAGTCAGGCAAGCCCATGGGCCATGGGCCGCCCATTTGCGGACCTGGGGCCGGCCCGTAAAAACCTCAGACCTGGGCCAGGGTTGGCCCGGGTCCCGACTGGGCCGGGCCGTGCCCGTGCCCTATTGACATCCCTACTATCATTTTCTTATTTTTAAAGTGCTACATTAATTTTGTGATCACCTAAATATCACTTATAATAAATTGTAACTAAAAGTATTAAATTTTAAAACCCGATTACAGTAAAAAAACCTAATTCCAACTACGTCCCAGCAAACAGCCCAAAGTGGAACCGTGCAAGTTCAATAAATTACTAGGAGCCGGAGTCACGAGCAACCCGACCCGTGTTCCGAATAATACCCAACCTCTGATGATGTCTTGACCGTCCGTTATCCCTCGCCTCAAGTCCAACGGCCAATATTTCACCTCTTCTTCCTTGAGAGAGACCGTCACCAATAATTCTAGCTCGAGAGAGAGAGAGAGAGAGAGAGAGAGCTCTTCCCTGGGTGGTGAGGATAATAACGCCCCCAAAACCCCCAATTCCTTTATTTATTCTGTTCTATTCTGCTCTTAATTCCTCTTTAAGTTTTGAAATCTAGGGTTTCTCTTTTGTTCGAGGCGAAGATCGGATCCGAAGACCTATTCAATTCGAAGAGAGACAAGGAGGAGTGAATCGAATCGAAGAGGAAGAGGATTGCAATCAGTCTCTTGTTTGAGTCGATATTATTTGTTAAAGAGAGAGATAAAAGGAGAGCTTTTGTGTGCGATTGTTGATCAATTTTTGTTCTAGGGGTTTCGATTTCAATCTCGTTGTACCAAGTAGAAGTAAATCGAAGTGAATGGATTCATTTCTTCTTCTGTTGATTGATTGGAAGTAGTTATTTTCTATTTTTTTGGATTTTTTTATTTTGTTTATGTGGTTATGATCCCTGTAACTGACGATGCTGAATAGAGGCTTGCTAATGTTTTGCAAGGGGGAAATTTTTGTAGGTTTTATATTTCTCTTTAATAATTGATATATCCGGGCTCAAATGAAACAATAACGTATTGATAAAAAATTAAAAAGAGAAAAAGAAATAAAAAAGAGAAAATAAAACAAATAGATGGCAAGCCTGGGATTAGTTAAGAAGACTAATGGGCGCCTTGGTGTCACTGAACCAATCTCCCTTTCCGGGCCTACCGAATTCGATGTGACAAAGACCCAGGAACTCGAAAAGGTTAAATTTTTATATAATGTTTTTATGATTAATATTGTTTGTATTTCGTTCATTGGAGTTTCTGATTGAGATTCGATTTTTGTTGATCAGTTTCTTGCTGATGCTGGGCTGTATGAAAGCCAAGAAGAAGCTGTGTCAAGGGAAGAAGTTTTGGGGAGACTGGATCAGGTTGATTCTATTGTTCGTTAAGTACCTTTTATTATATATTGTATTAATTTTATTTCTTTGGCAATTATTGTAGATTGTGAAGACCTGGGTGAAGAATGTTAGCAGGCTCAAGGGATTCAATGAGCAGTTTGTGCAAGAAGCGAACGCAAAGATTTTCACTTTCGGGTCTTATCGCTTAGGGGTATGAACCTATGTTTGGTACTGTTAATATATATTTAGCAGGAAAAAGGAATATGAGAATTGTTACAATTATTTGTTTTGGTACGAGTCAATATACTTGTTGAGTACTGAGCACGAAGAACGTTTAATCTGTTTATTTATTGTATGCTATCTATATTATTGACTTAAGTTATGTAGATGGGATAAGTTTCATCAGATGAAAGTGATCTTATAGCTAAAAATTGGGTAATTCATGTAAGGAATTGCAACAGAAGTGATTTAGGGGTGGAGAGAGTGCTACTGCTTACTAGCTTGTAATGTACTATATTTCCTGTATTCAAGGTTTTTAGTGGATGATTCATGGTGTTCTATAGCGCAGAATGAACTCAAGTACTGAACAATAGATATGAGTTATGCAAATGATGTCTCTAAGTCAATTATGTGTGTGGTTTTATTTGTATGCTTACAAGAAGATTGAAGGTAATAAATGTGCTTATTGAAGAACGATATTATTCTCGATCATGGAAGTTCTATTACAGATGGGAGCTGAATAACTAAATTTAAAGCAAACAGGGATGTCTTACCAGTGGTAGTTCTCAAGGTCCAGCAATACTATCCTATTTGGTGGATCCTGCGGTCTTGGTGGCAAAAGGCGGACGGACATAGTCAGCTTCCTTTCTGTGAAAAAGAATTTTCCTTTAAAGCCACACCTATTCTGAATTTATCAATTTCATATTTGTGAAGATTGTAAAAAAGAATTGCAGCTGTTTAAAGGTATACGCTAGTAAAGATGCTTTGTGGAAGCAAGTTGCTGTGTGAAAAGTTTGACGATGGAAAGTGGAAGTGCTATTTGCAGCCTTCATATAGGGCTAAGATGGCGATGTTGGTGACATTTGTATCTCCTACCTCACAATAATCCCCAGCCCCAAAACACACACCCACCCACCCACACACACACGCACACTCGCAGGAAAAAAAAAGGAGAAGGAGAAGAGTAGGTTTGCGAGGAATAAAGATGTGAGACATATGATCTGCTTACTTCTAAGATTTGGTTTGTTAATTATAGCTTCCTTTGTTTAAATGAAGTAAATAAGAAATTGCAGTTTTTTTTTTTTTTTTTTGGGGGGGGGGGGATTTATCAGATTTCTCTACTGATTAAGGATCTTTTTATTTAATACTTTTGAGATTTTGCTGTATGTGTTGAGGCTGAGTCCAAGCAATGTCTTTCTAGGCCGCTTTCATGAACCATTAAGTATGGGAGTTATTCTTTACAGGGAATGGAACTTATTGATGTTACTGTACTAGACATCCTTTTCACAGGAACATAGGTTCGGGAGATTTATATGTTCGATGAACTAAAATATGTTGTTCAAAGATAGTGTTTTGTTGTTTCCCCCCGAAAAAAAAATGAAGTTCTAGTCAATTCCTTGGAGTAATTTTGATTTGGCCCGCTTCATCTTGGTGGTTCTATCTTCACTTTACTCGGAGACAAGTTAGTTTGGAACCCTTTCTTAAACCTTCTTCAGTCTATTCTGTCCTTCGGGTCTCCTAATTTGGAATAGGTACGTACATGGTTTTGGCTTAGGAGCTGGCCTGTTTAGACAAACAACAACTAAGCCATTTGTCCCAAGTATTTGGGGTAGGCTAAAAAGACTTGGTTCATGTTCATAGTATGTGACAATATTTTACGTTGGCTGTCACAGGCCTACCGCAGCCCTTCTCCTTTATCCTGACTTGGGATAGGCAGTGAACAGTGCACTGGCGGAGTTAGCTGGCCTGTTTAGACATATTATTAAAAACTTGATGATCTCTATAATGTTGAATGATCAGCTTTTTACTAGTTTGTGTTATAATTATTGGATGCTATGTCAAATACTCGGAGTTGAGTCAACATTATGGGGATACTGAAATTTGTTATATTTAAAGGATAAGCTTCATGTCTGTCGTCATTGTGAGTTTCTCTTATCAAGGACATGAAAAGAATGAAGGGTGTTACTTGAGGATCATTGTATTGTTGCTTGTTAGAAATTGAGAGTTTTCTGGTTTGGTAAGGGTAGGTCAATTATAGAAGGTTGAGTTGCCATAGATCCACGTTCTAATCATGCTGCTTCCACAAGAGTTTCTTTCCTTAAATATTTTTTGGAGGAGAATTTTAGAGATGACCTTCCCTTCCTATTCAGAAATTCTGAGGTGTTACCCATTAATCATGAAAATATTGCAGTCTACATGAGGCAAAAATTGGACTGTTTTCTCTTCTCAATTATCATGCCTCCTCTCTTCTAAACTGATTGATTGGAAGGGAAAAAAAAAGCTGAATTATTGTCTTTGAGATTTGAAAGAAATGAGAAAGTGCCCAATCTGAATAAATATTTGTTACTGATGTGTAACCTTAACTTTGGTGAAACATAACAACACAGAATTGCTTGCCTCTTAAGTTTGTTAAAAGAGAAACATAATCTCGAGTTAGTGTAAGTTTGACTTAGAGAAAGCCCATGGTACAACACCTGGAACTTAATTTAGAGGTAATCATACATCCTGAAACACGAACAATGTTGCCGAAAGCCTAGTGCAAATTTGGGCATCTTAGTCATCTTTGATAATTTTTTCTATAATTGTTTTACCATTCAGAAACTAACTTCTGTTGGCATATTTGCTAATATGTGTTGCTCTCTTTTGTTTATAGGTACATGGTCCTGGTGCAGATATAGATACGTTATGCGTAGGACCAAGACATGCAACTAGAGAAGTAAGGCCAACTATTGCCGAAGCTCAAAGCTGTCCGCGTCATGTATCAGCAGTAGCTTATATGAATCTGTTGAATCTCATTGCAGGAAGATTTTTTTACAGAACTTCATAATATGTTAGTTGAGATGCCAGAAGTGACTGAATTGCATCCTGTCCCTGATGCTCATGTACCTGTTATGAAATTCAAGTTCAGTGGAGTTTCTATAGATCTCCTTTATGCAAAGCTTGCACTGTGGGTGATACCTGAAGTAAGTTTTGGTGTTACTTTCCGCATATATTTGTGCTGCATATTTGGGATGGTACTTTTCTACAAAGGCTCTTTTTACTGCATATGTGGTAATACTCTGTGCAGTCATTGGCTTGTTGGCTTATTTCCATGGATGGGTTTATGTGCCTATCTCTTTCAGTAGAGAGTTACTATTGTCCTATGAGAAATAAGTATCTCTTATGCTAACAATATAATTTTGCAGTGAGTATTGAGTCACTAGTCTATTATGAGAGCATTGGTACAGCAGCTTTCTCAAGCTCAAGCAGTTTTAGAATAATTCTGCCTGTTTCACACGCTTTTGAGATGCAACAAGCTAGTTCAAGCTACAAAGTTCATATGATAACTTAAGTTTTGATTGGATATATTGTTGATATTTCTATGTTGTGCAGAATAAATTATTTCTATACAATATGGGAGGTCCAGGTTGAAGGACCGGGGTATGGCCTTTCTTTAAAAATAAAATAAAATAAAATAAAAAAATAATATATGCAGTCGTAAATTAAACCAAGTGGCTTGTAAGCTGAACTATTTAGTTCAGTCATTATGTAATTGTTGAGCTGTTGTGGGGGTGGAGATCTTCCTAGAGTTGCAGAATAAATTATTTCTGAGGTGCTGGATTAACTAGGTGTTCCTCTTAGGATGTATTCTTATAGTTGCTGTTAACTAATTGTTCTTTAGTTTTCATTTGAATTTAGTTCACATTGAGCCTCTCTAATTTCTTGTTTCGTTTCAGGACTTGGATATCTCACAGGACTCTATATTACAGAATGCTGATGACCAGTCAGTTCGAAGTCTGAACGGGTGCAGAGTTACTGATCAAATTTTAAGATTGGTGCCAAATATTCAGGTACTTGCTGCCCCTTGCAAATGTTCATGTGTAAGCATGTGGGCCTATGGCACTTAAAGGGTCTGCCTGAGTACGGATAGAATAGATGCGGAATATTATGCGTTGGTGCTGATTATTTCTGTCATCTTTGATCCAGACTTTTCGTACAACATTGAGATGCATGAGGCTTTGGGCAAAGCGTCGTGGTGTTTACTCAAATGTATGGATAACTCGGTTGTGCTTGGTCTTATTGAATAACTGTATCACTCAGATAACATGTCATACCTTTTCTTTTGCTACTATCAGGTTTCAGGTTTTCTTGGTGGTATAAATTGGGCTTTGCTTGTCGCCCGCATATGTCAGCTGTACCCTAATGCTTTGCCCAGCATGTTGGTATCTCGTTTTTTTAGGGTTTACACCCAGTGGCGCTGGCCAAATCCCGTGATGCTATGTGATATTGAAGAGGGAACGCTTGGCCTTCAAGTTTGGGACCCTAGAAGAAATTTTAAAGACAGAAGCCACCTGATGCCTATTATTACACCGGCTTATCCTTGTATGAATTCTAGCTACAATGTCTCAGCAAGTACACTGCGTGTTATGACTGAAGAGTTCCAGCGTGGAAGTGACGTATGTGAGGTATGAGGCTTGTGCTATGCATTGTTTGGACATTTGTTGATATTGTGGTGCTATGTAAATAGTTCTAAGCTATGGAAGATTAGCCGTATCTTTTCCTGTACCTGAAACTAGAGAACTAAGAGGCATATCGGGGTTGTACATCTCTCATATTGGTACCTTCAAGCATGTTTGTATATATGTGTATATTGATGTGAGGATTTGTTTGAAGGGCGTCATCTTTTAATGGAATACATGCACGTTTTTGAGAATGAAATACTTGTTACATATAAACTTAGTTGTCTATTTTATTAGGGTAAATATATTCAATTTCTTATCTCTGTCATGGAAAACCCATACGCAAGGTCGAGAATGCTTATTTTGACAGATCTCTTGAGCATAGCATATAACACAATTGTTTGAGCAAAATAAGCTCTTGTTACTATTTCAAGTTTGTTCGTGGTATGAATGTGAGATGAATCAGATACACTTAGTTAATCCCATTGTATTCCTAGGTCCAAAAGCTGAGTGTTGGCGCTGTCCTGCTGGTTCTTCTGCAGTTTTAAGTTCTATTACACATGATTTGAATATATTTGTTTTCCTGTTAATTCAAGTTGTAAAGCCTAATGTTATAGTCTGCATTTACTACTAATAATATATTTGTTTTTTCTTGTGTCTGTTTTAGCTGTTTGCTTTTTCCCGTGGTTAATATTGTTCTTCTTCTTGCAAGCTCTGCCTGATACTTTTCCTTTTCTACAGCTGATGGAAGCAAATAAAGCTGATTGGAATGTTCTTTTCGAGCCCTACCCCTTCTTTGAGGCCTACAAGCATTATCTGGAGATTGACATTACTGCAGAAAATGAAGATGACCTAAGAAAATGGAAAGGCTGGGTTGAGTCACGACTCCGCTTTCTCACATTGAAGGTAAATTAGTGGCTACCCTTTTTTCCTGAAGGGGAATTGATTATGTTGTGCTGATCAAATTTGGTGTTCCAAACCAGATTGAGAGACACACATTTGGCATGCTTCAGTGTCATCCTCATCCAGGGGATTTTTCAGACAAGACCAGGCCATTCCATCACTGTTACTTCATGGGTCTGCAAAGGAAACAAGGTGTGCCTGCACATGAAGGGGAACAGTTTGACATAAGGGCGACAGTAGAAGAATTCAAGCACAGTGTTGGCATGTACACACTATGGAAAACTGGGATGGAAATCCAAGTTTCTCATATAAAGCGTAGAAATGTTCCACTCTTTGTTTTTCCTGGTGGCGTTAGGCCTTCTCGCCCTTCCAGAGGAGAAGGCCAGAACATCTTAAAAGCTAAAGTCCCCAGGTTGACTCAGCCTTCTAAACCTGTGGGGGATAAATCTGTTGACATGACTGATGTCCCTAGCAGAAGGAACCAATTTGATGCAGTTGCAGCTGGTGGTGATCAATTTGTTGAAGGCCCAAATATGTTTATGTCCTCGCTGGGCGCTTCTAATACTTCCAGTTTATGCACTTTAGCAGCAGGAAGACTTGACACCAAACTATTTGATGGCCTCGATAGCAATGGTACTGTAGATATGGAAACCGAAACAAGAAAGAGGAAACATGTAGAAGATGCTATGGCAAGCAACTCAGCTGATGCAAAGCGGCCAGATTTTCATTCAGAAACTGTACCCCAGAAACTGTACCCACGTTATTTTTGGGGCGTGGTGCTGCTGAGGCAACTGGTTCAAGTTTCTGTGCTAAAGAAGCTGAGGCACTTGCAATTAAGAATTTAACTAGCAGTCCATCTCCCAATCCTGTGGCTCTGCCTGATGAAGAGCTCGAAGACCTTGATTTGCCGGGGAAGGCCAAGGATTTTGGAGTTGCTGCAAATTGCTGCCCTGTTGCAAAGGATGTCACATTGCAAGCTGGGAGGTCATGTTCCACCCATAATATGAATGGAGCCCTGGAAGAGCTTGAGGTTTTGACTTCTTGTCTTCTCATTACTAATGTTGTTGCAAAATTTAATTTCATCTCTCATATTCTGAGTGTCGACATGTTGTCCCTTTTCTCTGTATACTTTCACCTGTCTGATTTGGAATCAACATCTGAAATAAATTTAGTGTGTGGGAAAAAGAAAAGGAACGAAAATTTCTATTTACAGTTAGGGCTAGCCAATTATAGAATTAACAAGTTACCACCTCTCTCTTCTCTAAAGATAGTTTCCTTCAAAAATTTATAAAGAATTCGTACTTGATAGTGCAATTTTACATTCTTTCTCATATTACGATGAAAAGACTTTTTGGTTAATAACCTGATTGACATTTAACTGACTATTTAAATTTTTTTTTGGGCAAAAGCCTGTAGAGCTTGCACCAGTTAATGGTGGGCACTCGGCTTCAGCATCCAATGCTCCGAAAAAGCCTCTTATCAGGTAATGAACTAATGAACTCAGACAATTCTTGCGTTCTGTTTCAATCTTCGTCTTCAATTATCAGTCTTGGGTAGTCGTAATAGTCTGTTCACCTGCAAAACATTTTGATGTCGATCCGTCTGTTGCTTTAGTCGTCTTGTTCAACACATAGCTTCAGATTCATCAAAGGTTCTTTGCTCTAAGTTCTTCTTTGGTATTCACAGGTTAAGACTGTCTTCTGTGGCGAAAACAAATGGAGGGAGTGCATGATGTGGATCTGGATGGATGAGTTCGTGCTAATCTCCTCCTCCTCCAATGCAGGGAAGAGCTATTTGTCATCAGCAATGCAAAATAACGAGTTAATGCTGATACTGTAACCTGTGTATTATCCAGAAGCTGATGAAATTATATTTGTAAAAATAACAGACGATATACTGTCATAAATAAATAAAAGTTTCTCCAATATGATTATGAGGGTCCTTGATGGCACTTTGATTATGTCTTCTTTGTGCATGTTTGACAACACTTGAAGTAAATTGTACGTCGTCTTGAAATATGGGATTTTTACCGAATTGGATCCAAATTTTGGGAGATCATGTTAGATCAGGGTGGGGTTCGGGCAGTGGATATTTACATGCTAAAAATATAAATGCATATTGGATCTAGATCTTGATTAGGCATTGCAATGCTCGTATTAAGTGATCATTATGTGACCTATACTCCTCGTTTTTTTAGAGTTTCTGCTGTTCGTTTATTGGATTGCCAAGAGGAACAACTGTCAGAATGCACATGTCCACGCTACATCGTGGGCTGTGAGTTGTATTAGCTATTAATTTTTTGCTAATGTTCAATTTAGTCAACTTAGTTAGACATCCTTAATCTCATTCATATAATTAATTCATATCGAGGCAACTCTTTGCATGAAGAGCTCTTAGGCTTTCGTATCATGGTTATACTATCGGAAGTAAGAAAACTCATTTCTCACTTCCGATATTTGTTTGGAATCGAGAAAACTTTTTTTTTTTTTTTTTTCTCTTTTACATCTCTTTTTTACACAATAATTTTCCCACTTTCAGTGTGTTAGTTAATTTTGTGGTCGCGTAAATCTCATTTGTAATAAGTTTGTATCTCAAAATAGTTAATTTTGTGATTTAAATCTCACTTACAGTTTAATTGCAGCAAAAAAACTTCATAATTAAATTTATTTTAATATTTTTTCGATCAACTTTGTGATTAACTTTTCCACTTTCACCTCCACATTAGTAATCAAACACTGAAAAACACAATATAATTTTTCACTTAGGAGCTGTTTGTTTCGTTGTGAAAGTCGTAAAAGTACGTAATTCGTAAATGACTTACAACCCAATTACAATTACGGCGTTTGTTTGGAGCGGGATTCGTAAAAGACTTACGCAACTCAACTACCACTAACTTGCAACCTAGTTACCACTCACTTACAACCCACTTACAGTTAATTTTGTAGTCATGCAAATTTGTATTATTTTTTTTATGTTAGTATTATTTTTTTAAATATTTAGCATTTTTAGTATTTATTTGCAATATTAAAACTTTTTAAATCACCAGATAGTTAATTTTGCTGTCAACTTTTCTACTTACGACTTACACATTACGACAACCAAACACCGTAAAACATAATACACTTTCCCACTTACAACTTTATATTACCAGCCAAACACCGTAAAACTTACATACATGTAACTCATTTACAACTATAAAAGACTTTACCAATTACGACTTACAAATTTCGGCCAATTATGACATCCAAACAGACCCTTACACTTTCACATCACAATCATACACTGAAAAATGAAATGTACAAATTTCAATTTCCTACTTTTCTCTCACATTTTCCTTCTTTGTTTTTTTTTTTCATTCACGCTTCCCACAAAACAACGGGCTTTAAATAGAAAGAGTTGCCGAGTACTATTTCCTGGGAGAAAACTCTAGCTAATGATCATAGGTTAGCATCTGCCTATCGTAAAATTTTGTCAGAAAAAACTTTTATCTAAGAAATCGGAACCCTACGCGGTTCGTTGGACTTGAATTCTCATCCTTGATTTCTTCCATTGGATTCATTTCTATTGGATCTACTTATGAATCATTAAACATCAAAATATTGTAATAAGAGATTGTTTGAACTGAAAAGGGGAAAAGAATAAAGAAAAAAAGAGAGAGAGAGAGAGAAAAAAGGACCCGAATCCGGCCCGTTTCCCGCGGGTACAAAACATTGGCTAAGAATTGAAAATAACTCATCTTCATTGGGGATAAAAGAGACTTGTAAATTGCAAGACTAAAACTAAAGCATCCAATGATTCATATGAGTTAGCAATCACCCAATGAGAGTAGTAAGTTAATAGATTAGAATGTTAGTTAGTCATGACTTTTCTTTCTATCGTACTTCAAAAACCCTTTTCTTATAACATTTCTTTTCAAATATCTCGTTTTCCTTCCATCTTTCTTTCCGTTTCTTCCTTTTCTCTACAAAACCTACAAAGATTTTTCACTCACTTTCTATATCGTTTTGTTTTCATTTCTTAAACTAAGAAGAACTTTCGTTTTTCTTCTCGAAAATCTCAATATAAAAATCTTAAATGCTTTTATGGTCAACCCTCCTTGCGGATACGACCCGTCATAGCCTGTGCTACGAACGGTGATTCGGAAGGAGTAAAGTAAACTTACATATACATTCGGAGTTTTTGAACATCGATACACGGACATCAACGGTTTACTCTAAACCCTCTCTCAATACAATTAATCCTCATTCCGAACAAATTTTTGACGCCGAACAATCTTATGAGCCATGCTTTGTATCGTCTCTTAAAGCTAATGACTAGTGATGGCTGAGAATCCATGTGAGGCAACTATCACTAAGAGGTTAGCATGGTTAGTGGATCAATTAGTAGTTAGTAATCATGAGTTTTCTTTTACTTTATTTTAAAAACCAATTCTAAAATCTTTTATCATTTTTTCTATCAATGTCTTTACAAACTTCTTAGTTCACCTTTGTTCCATCTTTATTTTGTTTTCCAAACGATTTCTCTTTCATTTTTCACATTGTCGTTTCCATGACCTCCTTCATCTATTACTTTTGGATTTTCTTTTCTTTTATTTTCTTTTTCATTCTTTAACAAAGAAGAATTGTTAACATAAGACGTGAATAAGAACTGTTAATACTTCTATCGCCTCTTGTCCCTGTGAATTCGACCCGTTAAGTCAATGCTATAACGGAAGTATCGAGGGAACATTAGCACATACGAGATTTTTATTGATTTTAAAAAATACACATTTTTTTGAGCGCTAGTTTAGTCCGATCAAATTTTTGGCGCCAACAGCCGCGGTCTTCTGTTGGCAGAGACGCGAGGGAGTGATAAATGATTCATAAGTTTTCAATTTTTTTTGCATTTTATTTATGCCGACGCTCTTCCTCTCGTAATTTGGACCGGCTCTCAAACCTCTCGTCTCTCTCACTTAAATCTTAAATCTCAATCTCAAAATCACTTTCCGCGTCAAATTCCCCGTCGTGCGATACTAAGGGCCTGTTTGTTTCGTTGCAAAAAGTCGCAAGTCGCAAGTCATAAAATGAGAATGGAAAAAGTGAACTGTAGCAGAGAAAATATATTGTGTTTTACGGTGTTTGGTTGATAAAGTGAAGTGTAAATGGAAAAGTATATTGTGTTTTACGGTGTTTGGTTGATAAAGTGAAAGTATAAATGGTAAAATATATTGTGTTACGGTGACTGCTCTACTACGAGTGCTCTACTACGAGTATTGGGTTACGTATCACATACCAAGGAATATGCCTTGAGATATGGACAGTATCCACCTGTACTTGAAGGATACAGTGATGCTAATTGGATTGCAGATTTTGAGGAATCAAAATCAACTAGCGGATACATATTTACTCTAGGAGGAGCGGCGGTATCTTGAAAATCTTTCAAACAAACATGTATTGCCCGTTCTACTATGGACAGGGGCGGCTCAATTTCTAGGGAGACCTTAGGCGAAAATTTCAAATGGGCTCTTTTAAAATATACTTTAAAAAGTAATTAATATTAACTAATATTTTATTGAAAAATAATTCTTCTAGCTTTTTAAAAAACAAAATTTTTAATCAAGTTTTTGTATTCAAGTTTTGCTAATGTATCTTTTTCTATAGAGTAGTTACACCTGCCGTCAGTCTGAGGTCTGGGCGACGGGGGCGGTGAAGAGCGAGGCTGCACAGAGAGAGAGTTTTAATTTTGAAAAATTCTCTAATTATAATTAAATAGTTAGGTAGAGTGAAAAGACATCTGAGGAAGTAGAAGAGACCCTCTTTAATTATAATTAAATAGTATAGGGAGTGGACGATATTAGCTGGAAAAAGTGGAAGAAACTCATGCTTTTCCTATTAATATAAAAAATTGAAGAGGGGAAAAAATAAAAAAAGCGTGGATGACAGGATTCAAACTCGCACAGGCAAAGCCCACACAATTTCTAGTCATGTCCGATAAACACTCCGGAACGCCCACTTGAACAAACAAAAAAATATTTTCTATATTTTCTATTTCTTATTTTAGTTAAATATTAATTTACACTATAATTTTGGAGGCCCCATTATATTTGGGGGCCCTAGGCGACTGCCTCATTCGCCTAGAGGTTGAGCCACCCCTGACTATGGAATTAGAATTCATAGCCTTAGATAAGGTCGGAGAAGAAGCAGAATGACTTCGATAATTTTTAAAAGATATACCATTATGGCAAAAGCCAGTGCCCGCTATATGCATACACTGCGATAATCAAGTAGCTATATTTAGGACACAAAATGTTATATACAACAGTAAGTCTAGACATACTCGTCGAAGATATAATACTGTTAAGCAGTTGCTCTCAAATGACATTATCTCTATTGACTTTGTCTCGTAAAAAGATAATTTAGCGGATTCGCTTACTAAAGGTTTAAATGGAGAGCGTATAAACTGCGCATCGAGGGGAATGCGTCTAAAAGCCTAACCTTAACGAGTCAGCTTAATGAAAACCTCACTAAGTGACTGGAGATCTCACGAACTAAGTTCAAGAGGAAAAACTTATTATGATTGACTCAGCAAGTAAGCACTTTGAAGTTTGACTCCAATTTATTCTTAAGGTGCACATAAGTGCTTTCTACAAGTAGATTAATGTAACGGTCTCAGTTAATAATTTCTATTCAGATTACAATCATCACAGATTATCCAAGCGTGGGACCCATCAAGATATAATACTTAAATTCGGCTAACATCAGACTGCTCTATACTTTACATCAACATTCATTTTGATAGCATGTATGATCTTAACATGATTTAACATTTTTCAAAACATTGATCCGACAACTCAGAAGAAAACATAATCTAATACATTACTATTACACAATATTATACATGATTTGAGTCTAGCACCAAGCATTTCAATATTTACAAGTTCATGGCAAACATCCAAATAGAAGTTTTGCATAGTTTTCTACAATAATATACATATCACAAAATCATGCTACAAGGGTGAAAATGTCTCCGTTGACACCTATCCCGCATGTATTGCCATTAAGCGGGTCCCTTGCCTTTGTCCAAACCTGAAGGTAGTCATGAGAACAGAGTAAGCTTGACAGCTCAGTGAGTAAAACAGTATTAATATGCTTGCCTATTACATAGATTTATTTAGGATTTTATCATCAAGTTAACAATTGTAATTAATACTATTTTTGCACACTTCTGGGTAACTGCTGAAGTTTCGACCAAAACACAGTAACAGATTCCTGTTAGTCGACTTGCCCATTCCTATAGTCGACTAATACCACTATTAGTCGACTTATATAGACGCTTTAATTGACTGGGGTCTTTTCAAAAAGGTGATAATTCCCTGCTGGCTGCCTATAACTTACCTAGTCGACTAACCTATCTGGTATAGTCGACTATACATGGTACTAGTCGACTTACAAGTCAACTGTAGTCGACTAATTCTGCGTCAAAAAGATATGTGCTCTCTGTTTGTCACTTATAACCAATTCTAATCGACTACCCTTTCTGGTGTAGTCGACTAATATAGACTCTAGTCGACTATTCACCGTCTATAGCCGACTAATTATGGCCAAAAGAAGATGTCTACTCTCTGTTTATTTCCTGTAACTGACACTAGTCGACTAACATATTATATATGGTCGACTAAGGGTGTTGTCTCGAGACTTACATATCAATTTTTTCCCATCTATAGTCGACTTAGCCCAAGGGCTAGTCGACTAACCCTGTTGAAAATGCCTGGATAAGTCGACTATTACAGAGTCTACTTTTAAGATTTATATACAATTTCAACATGAAATTTCTATCTTAGCCACATCAACATACTTGTTAAACATGACATTGGGCTCCCCCTTCGGTCTCCTCCGATTTAACCTGGTCCCTTCCTCCTATACGTTATTTAATGCAATTATTCCCCCCTTCGATCACCACCGTTTCAACTCGGTCCCTTCCTCCTATACATTACCGTATATTCTCCCCTTCGGTTGCCTCTGGTTCAACCCGGTCCTTTCCTCCAATATGCAATAATCACCTCCTTTATGTAATCACAGCATGCAAGGACTCATTGAGCAACAACAACATAATAATTTCATAATTCCTACTTTACAACATGTCGATATCATAAAAGTCATTAACATGTATGGGTAATCACAAGCTAAATTATCAATATGCGAGTCTTTTCAAGATAACCAACATATCATGTCATCTTAATATATGCGTAGCCATAAATATATGCATAACATCAAGTATCGTATTTATCCATAGAACTATTTCTCTAAAAAGCATGTGGTAGACTACCATGTATACACATAATCATACACAATGTTAAACATACATGAACATAACTATTACATGATTGCCATAAGATTATGTACACATAAAATCTATAAATTATACACATGAATTATCCTTCAATTTCATGTTCATTTATAACTTAGAAATTTCCCTTTATTTTAAGCTTTACTCTCCTACTATTTTACTAGGGTTCGGATGTTCTACTCACCCTTGAAGCGAGTATCTCCTTATCAAGTTTGGTTTCCCGCTTTAATAGGGTCTACAAGGCCATAACATCATGATTAGATCTTAGTTAAAAGAGCAAAAGAGGGGTAGAAATCTTAAGGTTTCGCTTACCGTTCAACCAATATCACCCTCCTAACTCGAAATTCTAGATCAACCTTATCTTCAAGAATTTTCTTTTATGGTGATATTAGATCACCACTTTAGCTTGTTCTATTTGATCTTTGGAGGAGATAAATCATGTAAAGGAAGTCTTTTTCTTATATAAAGGAAGTAGAGAAATTTTTGTGAGGAAATGAGAGGGAGAGAGAGTGTGTGAAGGAGAAGAAAATGGAGGGAAAAGAGGTGGCTGCTGGCTGGCTGTAATAAGGGAGGAGGGAAAATTTTTTGGAGATGGAAAATGAAGAGAGAGAGAGAGAGGGTGTTGCCAAATGAAACTTTCTCTTCATTTCCCTTCTATTTATACTCCATTCATTTCAATAATATCATGATAAGTGCCCCTCCCTAACCCCATCTCTCTACTCCTATATCTTACACCTATAGGCAAGGTTCCATCCCTCTCCCCTTCATGTGGTACTAGTACCCACATGTATGGTGGGGTATGGTAGCAAAGTCAACATGCATGTGTTGTATTTCATTTATATACATACTATATATATATATACACTAATATGTATAGTATAATATATAGTATTCTTACATGAATACTTACTTCCATATCATCTTCCTAAAGCATTTAGATGTTAGGAAAAAGGTGATTAGTTAAGACAAGTGTTACAATTAAGGATAAGCTTAACGCTTTTAATGATGCCTATATCTTGTTACTAAACAAGTGGAGTAGAGTAGACTACTCTTAATAGGACGATCACCTATGTGAGTATAGAGTTGGGTAGGCTCTTTTGGAATTTCTATGGAGGCTGTATTCCCTAAAGATACTCTCTGAAACTAAGAATGTCCGGGGCTAAAATGAATACAACCAAGAACCAAAGTTGATTTAGAAAGTTACTGTGTGAAGCTTGTTGACTTGGCTTACACTAACGGCTAACAGTTCAAGATCTAGTTCACTGATTAGCCAGTAAGTCCGATAAAACTTTTGCTATGGAGGTTCAAGACCTAGTTTACCTTTCCTGATGCAGTTTCTTTTCTAAAGTACCTTTCACAATAGTGTCAGTCTTTTTGTGTGTCAATTCCTTGAATCTCCATTCATTATAGGGGATTGTTGGAAATATGATGAATATATGTGAATTTTTGAGTTGAATTATGGCGAGATCTATTGATTGAATCAATTGGATAATGGTTGGAATGTGTTCTCCTTCCATTGGGGATGAACGAGGTATATTCACATGTTCAATTCCAATTTCGAATGAATGAGATATTCAAGTCTAAAGTTTGCCTAATTTAAAGCCAAAATGGGACTAAACGTAGCTAAAAGCATTTAGTCACACATTGGCCATGTGATAGAAGTTTGAAGTGCTTAAATAGAAAAATGGGAACAAAGGGTGTGCCCTTTGGGTATTTGGAGTTTTCACGCGCGATTAGGGGAACCATGCTCGCGTGCGCGCCGCAGCTTGTGGCGGCAGCCGGCCGGCGCCGGTGCCAGGCCGGGCCGGGCTCGGGCTCGGGCTCGGGTTCAGGTTCCCTATCCGGTGCGGTCCTTTTTAAACCGGGTCTCACGGGTATGCGAATCATACCCGCTCCGCCATCTGGATCTGAACCGCCTAGCGCAACGGCTGTCAGCAACTGCCCAACAAACCGCCGCGAACAGTTGGGCGGCTGCTGCGGTTGAAATGAACCGTTGCAACGGTTCAGACCGAACCGTTGCAACTGTTCGGTTGGGTTCGGACACCTTGACCCCTCCCGGAGCGCTATAAATAGCGCTCCATTTTCTCAAACTAAGACACATAACAACACAGAGAACAACTCAAGTTCGACAGAAGTGGGCTTTCTGCAACTCAAGTTCGAAGTGACTTGAAGTGATAATTTTGCAACTCTGATTCCGAAGCAACTTCCAAGAGATTCTGAAAAATTCATTCTGAAAAAGGGCTCAGAAAATTCAACAGATTCTTTAATAGAATTGTTGTCTGAATCTGGGACTTCCAAAGAAGAATATTCTTCTATCTTTCTCCTTTCTCTACAGTGGGTGCTCCTCCAAAGTAAATACAAATATTCTCCCTGAAATTTGTCTTGGTCTTGCTGCTTCAATAATCCTGTGAAGGTACTGATTAACTACGGTTTGACCGTACGGTGATTTGATAGTGCTATCCAAATACCGTGAAGGAATGTTGTATCTTGGGAGACCAGCGTCCAGTAACCGTTAGCACCGGTGCGGGGGACGTAATTGTCTTAAGGAGATTCGCTTTAAGCATACCTAACTCCAAGTACTGTATAAGTGAATTAATTTTCTTTATACAGGGTTATACTGATATTCAGTATATTGAGATTGACTTATACCAGTCTAATTGGTGTTTAACCAAGAAAGGTAATTGAAAGGTGGTTCTTTAATTAAGGAACGTTCTATTGAACAGAAAACCTTCCACCTGATATTAACCGATCTAGCCAATTAGATCGGTGATATTTCAGTGATATTGATTAGTTGTCAGATTAATCATAGAAACTAACAATATTCACATGTTCAATTCTGTTTTCGAATGAATGAGATATTCAAGTCAAAAGTTAGCCTAATTCAAAAGCTAAGGGGACTAAAAGGTTGCTAAAATATTTAGTTCTACATTGGATATGGAGTGGACATTTAAAGTATTTAAATAGAGAAAAATGGGAACAAAGGGTGTGCACTTTGGGTATTTGTAGTTTTCGCGCGCGCGATTAGGGGGAAACCATGCCCACACGCGGGCGCGCCACCTCCCGCTAGGTCCGGTTCTTTTTGAACCGGGTGAGGGTACAATCATCCGATCTCTACATGCCCGTTTACAAAAACAGGCAGGCGGTTACTCCTTCAACGAAACAGGAACGGAATCGTTTCTGTGAAACGGGCAGGCGGTTACTCCTCCAACGAAACGGGAACGGGACCGTTTCTGTGTCCGGTGCAGTTACTCCTCCAACGAAATGGGAACGAGACCGTTTCTGTGTCCGGTGCAGTTACTCCTCCAACAAAATGGGAATGGAACCGTTTCTGTCTGAAAAACGGGTGCGACAGTTGTCATAACCGTCGCACTGTTTCATCTAACGGATTCCCAGGAGCGTTATAAATATAATTCCTCTTCATGGTTCAAAACACACCAAAATAAAATATTCTCTCCTCTCCTCTTCCTCTGAAGGCAGAATTCAGATTTTTTGAGGAAAACCTGTTAATAGATTCAGTCTGAAAGAAGTGCAGGAAATTCAACAGATTCTGAAATATAGAATTATTGTCTGAATCTGTGTTTTCCTAGAACTTAAAAATTCTCCTCTTCCTCATTTCTCTACAGTAAATAATCATCCAAATTTATGACTAATATTCTCCCTAAAATTTGTCTTCGTCTCCAACTGTATTGAATTCCTTGTGAAGGTACTGATTAATTACGGTTTGACCGTACGGTGATTTGGTAGTGTTATTCAAATACCGTGAATGAGTGTTGTATTTTGGGAGACCAGCGTCCATTAAACTGTTAGCACCGTAGCGGGAGACGTATTTGTCGTAAGGAGATTCACTACATGCATACCTCACTCTATTGCTATATAATTGAACTAACATTCTTTTTACAGGGGTTAGATTGAAATATTTATATTCATAAATATTGCTATATACTAAGACTGACTAAAACCAGTCTAATTGGTGTTTACCAAGAAATGTAATTGAAAAGTTGTTCTGTAATTAAGGAACATTCTATTGAACAGAAAATCTCCCACCTGATATTCACCGACCTGACCAATTAGATAGGTATGATTAGTTGTCAAATTATTCCTGCATCTGACAGAAATTGCTCAATATGCCTACTAACCCTTGAAACAATTGTCAACACAAGTGCAGGACTTTTGCTCCATGTAAACTCATCTGTCTAACCTTAAAATTCAAAGGTAGTTCATAGAAACATCATTTTCATGATGATATACACAAAAATAATATGCGCAGCTTATGCTTGTTACTTGTGAGTCGAATTTGTGTAGACTAACAAAGGATTCATGCAATTTTCAGGATCCATCAAAAAATGGAATATTGGCAGTCCAAATATTACGAAACAACATTATGGCGTCAACCCTATTAGCATCCACCGCGATCATGCTCCGATCATTAGCAGCGATGTTGATGACTCGAACTCCACAATATTGTTTACATGGAGCATGAAGGCATTCTTCATATTGTCATGATTCCTCGCAGCATTCCTGATGAACGTGTAGCCCATAAGGTTCTACACTCACGCGAGCATCCTGGTCAATGCAAGGCGATCATCGCTTCTCACTCCAGAGTATGTGGCCGCATGATAAGCCACGGGAGCTATTTCTGGTCAATCAAGCTCAGAGCATTCTCTGTCTCTTTCCCTTTGTTCTTATGGATCTCTGGCTCAGTCCCTGTGTTCTTGTGTTGTGTGGCACTCATTGTTATGTTGCGGCCACTGGATATGTCCTTTCATGGGATGGTGGCTGCAGAGGAAGAGGAGATTCATGAGTTAGGAGGTAATGGAAGCGGGGCCGATGCTTCAAGAACATGTGCACGTGCGATTTGAGAGTGGTGTTTTAAGTGCTACTGTGCTACAATGATAAATTTATTTATTTTTCCAGTAGACGAGATCAGAAGTTCAAGTCCTTCGCTCGCCAAGAGTATCTCATTAGAGACAATTGCCATTAGGTTGAGGGCAAAATGTTAATTTAGTTTTGTCATAACTTGTCTAGGTTGGATGATTGTTACAGGATTGGAATTAATGATTATATGTGCTTGTCAGAGGGGATTAGGATTCATTAGTGTTGGGG